>CABHPR010118232.1:4826-24883 GCA_902168415.1 Peromyscus melanophrys | reverse complement strand
TCTAGTGTCTTCCTTCCAGACCTCTTTCTTGAGCTATGTGCTATTTCAGTGGCCATGAGATCAGAGTGGAAATATACATGGCCAGACCACACATATCCTTACCTGGGAAATCCAAGGCACACCTGGCCCGAAGGGTCACTTGTACCAGCCATTAAATACTAAAATCACTTTCTAACAAACACCAAAAATATGAATATGAATTTTCTTCACAAAATAGTCAAGGGGATAGAGGTATTGGTGTGAAACTTACAGAGAGTCATGGATTTAGAAGCCTACAGGTGGTGGTGGCCATTGAGAAAAGGAGAATCATTGTCCTTTGGGGACTTGATAGTAGGTTACACATACTCCAATAGGTAGATCAACATCCATGGGTGTCTTCCTTAGGGTTTCTGTTGCTGTGAAGAGACACCATGACCAGGGAAACTCTTACAAAAAATTTTTAATTGTGACTCGCTTACTGTTGAGAGATTCAGTCCTTTATCATAATGGCAGGAAACTTGGCAGCTTCCTTTCTCAGACAATGAGGATGGAACCTAAGGTTTATTGAATATCTGATGTCTGCAGGTTGTTCAGTTTAGTGGTTTTATGCAATACTTAAAAAAAACCAACTATATATAAGGTACTACTGTATTTCTTTTATATGTGTGGAAACTGAGGCTCAGGAATGTGGTGATATTTTGTTGTACTCTAATAAATCTTGCCTGAAGATCAGAGGACAGAACTAGCCACAGAATTAGCCATAGAGGCCAGGCAGTGGTGGCACACACCTTTAATCCTAGCACTCCAGAGGCAGAGATCCGTCTGGGTCTCTGTGAACTCAAAGCTACCCTGGACTACAGGAGATTAATCCAGTCTAATAGAAATAGAGCCAGGCACTGGTGACACATACCTTTAATCTCAGCATTGAGATTTCATGCCTTTGCCACCAGTCTTTGGAAAGCACACACGCCGTTAATCCCAGCACTAGGAAAGTTGAGAAATGTTATGGCTGGGCAGAGAAAGACATATAAGGCTGGAAGAGACAGGAACTGAGAGCTTTTTGGCTGAGGACTCAGGAGCATAAAGTCAGAGGATTTTTGGAATTGATGAAGTGAGAAGTGGCAGTGGCTTGTTCCGTTGTCTCTCTGATCTTTCAGCATTTACCCCAATATCTGGCTCCGGGTTTTTATTATAAGACCATTTAGGATTTGTGCAATACAGGAATGTTGAATAATAAGAGGCCATGCATGGTAGCAGGTGTCATGATTGCAATATTAAACTTGTTTCTTTTTCAGTACACATTTTTCTTTTTTTTTTCTTTTTTTTTTTTTGGTTTTTCAAGATAGGGTTTCTCTGTGTAGCTTTGAGCCTTTCCTGGAGCTCACTTGGTAGCCCAGGCTGGCCTCAAACTCACAGAGATCCGCCTGCCTCTGCCTCCCGAGTGCTGGGATTAAAGGCGTGTGCCACCAACGCCCGGCGCATTCTTCTTTTTTAATATACCATGTTTATACTTCATTGGCTAGAGATTGTCCTTATTTTTGTAATAAAGATTGGATCTATCACATATAAGCTTAAAAAGATTTATTATATTTTTAAAATTATGTACATATATGTGTCTGTGTGAGGATTTGTGTATGCATGAGCAAGGTGCTCACAGAATCTAGAAGAAGGCATCATTTGCCCCCGAACTGGTGTTACAGGCTGTTGAGAGTCAATCTGCGTGGGTGCTAGAAATCAAACTGAGTCCTCTGTAAGAGCAGCATGTGGGGTTTTTGTTTGTTTGTTTGAGACACAACCTCACTACATACCCTGTAAAACAACCATGAACTTTTAAATTTCCTTCCACATTAAAAGTATGCTAGTTTTTGATGATTTGGAAATAATAAGGTTTCCTAATCTTTGGGAACACAAAGATGACACAGCTGGTCTTATTAAATCTAGGGTTATGAATGAGAACTTTCCATTATAGAGTCTTCCCCCATCCCTGCTTGTGTTCTGACATTTTCTTCTTTTTAAAAGAAAGAATGAAAGAATAGAAGGCTGTTTTCTTTGTAATGCACTCATTAAATAAGATCAAATACAGCACAACTTTACAAAAACATGGTGCCCAATGGACAACAATCAAAATTCTAAAATGATTCTGTTGTCCTATGTAGTGTTCAGATTTGTTGGAATCCTCTTCTCTTGATCCGTTATTAAATCTTAGCAGGACTTCCAACTTCTCTGTGAGTTAATGAGAGGTTCTCTGAGCACATTCATTCATTCATAATAATAGTCTCTTTTCAGTAATTAACATCTTAAGACTTGTTAACAAGACTTCTTACTTCATGTTGCAAGTTTTTCCTCTTCCAGCACAGACTTCCTATGAGCTGCAGACAGCAGGAAAGAAGGGACAGATGTGGACTCTAGCTATTCTCTCTTGCTTGCTCCCTTCCCCATACTGGGCTACGGCTTCTGACTCAGAAGTCAGATGGGTTATGATTTCTATCTAGTTTGGACATAACAGAAAGTGAGGAAAACAATCTTATTTAATAGCATGCATAACATCTGTTTTTACTCTCTGTTCACATGGCAGATCATAAACACTGATCCTGAGAATTTTCTGTGATATATCTACATTTCTACCTCTTGAGACTTTGCTTATGGCTTCCAGGGTGTCAGATAGTATGCCAGGAACCAGGGATACTGTCCTAGGTTTTTCTATTGCTGTGAAGAGATACAATGACCACAGCAACTCTTATAAAGAAAACATTTAATTTGGATGGTTTGCTTACAGGTTCAGAGGTTCAGTTCATTATCTTCATGGGTGAAATCATGGCAGCATACAGGCAAACTTGGTACTCAATACATCTTGATATACAGGCATCAGGTTGTAGACTGAGACACTCGGTGGTATTTTGAGCATAGTGCACCCCAAAGCCTGCCACCATCATGATACACTTTCTCAACAAGGCCTTACCCACTCTAAAAAAGCCACCCTCCTAATAATAACCCACTCTAAAAAAGCCACCCTCCTAATAATGCCACTCCATATGAGATTATGGGGAACAATTACATTCAAACTATGTCATTCCACTTCCTAGCCCCCATTTAACTTGTAATAATATCATAATGCAAAATGCGTTTATCCAACTTCAAAAGTTCCCATAATCTGTAACAGTCGCAACAATGTTTAGAAGCCCAAAATTCAAAGTCTCTTCTGAGATATTCATGTAATCTCTTAACTATAATCCCCTATAAAAAAATCCTTCCAACATATAATGTCACAGGATATACATTACCATTCCAAAACATAGGAAAGGGAGCATACTGAAGAAATACTGGACCAAAGCAAGATTGAAAACCAGCTGAGTAAACTCTAAACTCTGCATCTCCATGTCTAATATCAAAATGCTCTTCAGATTTTCAACTCTGTTCAGCTTTGTTGACCGCAACACACTTATTTCTCTTAGGCTTTTTCCACTCTCTGTTAGCAGCTTTCCTCAGATATCCCATGGCTCTGGAATCTCTAACATCTTGGGGTCTTCATAGAAACCAAACAGTCACCTTCACAGTTTCACACAATGGCCTCTCTGGGACTCCATGCTGGGAAACTACTGACACATGCGTGGCCCCAGAGGCTTTCCTTAGTCTCTGAGGAAGATTCCATAATCTTTTTCTTCTGTTCTTGACCCTAAAGCTAGAATCACATGGACAAAGCTACCAATTTCTGCTGGTTTCTGGGGTTGGAACATGGCCCTTGTTCAGTTACATCTTCACCAGCTTTCTGGTTTTGATGGTTTACTTTGCTAGCTAAACTTGACTGTCCTATAACTTGCTATGTAGACCAGGCTGACCTCAAACTCAGAGAACTGCCACCCTCTGCCTTCCTAGTGTGGGGATTAAAGGCATGCCCCACCACATCCGGATCTAAGCTTTTCTTTAATTCCTTTCACAAATTGGAAACTTAGTGGGATAGGCTCTTGTCCTGGGGGTCCCCCCCCACCTATATTCCATTTCTTAATCCCTTTATCTCCTTGAACACCGAATTTAATTCCACTCCACTTCCTGGTGTTCTTTTTCTCCTCAAAATTTATATTTTTAATTTATCCTGCTCAACTTGCTCCTTTTCATTATAAATCTTTATAAGCATGAACACTTTTAACCACATGATGAGAGTCTATGTGAGGCTGTTTTGAGATTTCTTCTGCCAAGAGAATTAATCCCTAACTCTTTGGATCAGGCACAAGGCAGCCACTTTCTTCACCAAAATACCACAAGAAAGATCTCTCGGCAACATGCTAGTTCTCCTCTGCAATCTCTTGAACAAGCATCACATAGTTCATCAAATCATGTTTAGCACCACTCTCTTCCACGCTCCTACTAGTTTGGCACATAAAGCAGCACTTAAAGCATCCAACTGCTTTCCTAATCTCAAGTCCCGTGGTCCATGTTCCTTCAAACAAATGCATTGTCAGACCTATCATAGCAATAAGCCAGTCCCTGGTACCAACTTCTGACTTGTTAGAGTTTTCTGTTGCTGCAAAGAGACACCATGACCACAGCAATTCTTATAAGAAAAACATTTAACTGGGGTGGCTCACTTACAGTTTCAGAGGTACAGTCCATTATTATCATGGTGGGGAGCATGGTGCCAGGCAGGCAGACATGGTGCTGGCTACATTTGCTATACAGGCCACAAGAAGTCACCTGAGACATTCAACAGTATCCTGAGCATTGGAAACTTCAAACCCTGCCCCCCACAGTCAAACATTTCCTCCAACAAGGCCACACCCACTCTGACAAGGTCACACCTCCTAATAATGCCACTCCCTATGAGATTATGGGGGCCAATTACATTCAAACTACCACAGATAATTATACAAACCTCTGCTAACCCTAAATACAATACAAAAGGTCACATTCGAAAGCATAATTTCAACTAATAAACATTGATCTGAGTATTGTGCTGGAGGTTGACATGGGAGGAGGGATGGAGGAAAACTGAATTTGATTATTCATATATTGAAATGTCATACTGAATTCTTTAATTTATATATAATTTAGTCATGGTAATAAAGAATAAAAAGTTTAAAAGAATAAAGAACTGATATGCAAACATTTGAAACACATTCAGTGAAAAGATTCAAACACAAAAAGTCCACCTGTAAGGAACATGTAAGACCTAGGGTGAAGAACCCTGGTCAGGAGTGATAAGCAATAGAATGACATAAATAAACTACAAATGGAGGAGTGATAAGCTATGTGTGGAAGTAGGGATAAGACTAGAAACCTAGCCAGAAAGGGGTATAAAAGATGAAGCCTCAGACACGACCAACAGAGCTTGTCAGACCCTCGTGTGTGAGGTCCTGTCCTCAGCACAGACGAGGTTGACCACAGAAAGGCTGACCTGAGATCTGAGGAACAGACGTGGCGAGTTCGGACCTGTACACCTGGAGAGGTATTCCCACTCCACTTGGAAGATGGGATAAATATTGCTTGTAATCCTATTGTGTGAATAAATGAGTGTTATACCAAGTCTGAATCAAGAGTGATTATTCCTCCTCTGTAACCAGGGTATTTGCTCGCCACACCACCTATTATATAATTCTGTTTGTAGGAAATGTCTGTAGAGGTAGAAAGTGGATGAGAACTTAAGGCTCTAAAAATGGGGAAATGAAAACCCACTGCTTAACATGTGTGCAGTTTCTTTTCAGGGTAATGACACTGTTCCAGAATATGGTAATGATGATATTTGGGCAAATTAATGTATTAAATTTTAGGTTAATTTCATCTCAAGTAATCTTAGGAACAAAGAAAAATGTTCATTTTTAGTTACAGTAATCATTCCAAGTTTAACTTTTCAATTGTATTTCACATAGTCTTCACTGCTACTGTTTGGGTTATTAAGTCTCATGTTCCTGTTTTTTATTTTTTATTTTTAATACAAGTCTTTTATTGTCCCAAAAGACACTCCAAATCGTACTTAAATGAAGAATCTTGTTTCTGGAGCAGGGTAACTGAGGTCTTACTCATCAGCCTGCTGCACTGTTCCCTTTTCAGACACATAGATGCCATCCAAAAACTTTCTGATATCCTTGTTTTTAACTGTCGTGGCTTGCTGAATCAGAGCTGCTGAATTTGAAACAAGTTCAATATCATTTCCTGCAAGGATTAATTCATCCTTCTGGGCTTGAGAGACAGAACAACCAACGCCTGTCCTCATCCAAACCCTGCAGATGTATTTTTCACCCAAGAAATTTCAGATTTCAACCAAAGACCCATTCTCCTGAATAACGACATTGATGGGGAAGTGGGCATACACAGACCTCATCTTGTAGCGGAAGCCCAGTGTAACACCCTTGATCATGTTCTGAACGTGACTGCAGATGGTGCGGACAATGGCCAGTTCCTTTCTATTACCCCACCATTTGTCAACCCGGAGCCTCTTCTTCTTCTTCCCGAGGAGACTCAGTTCTACATTGATGTGATTGAAGTCCCTCCGGAGGGTTCCTCGGGGGCCCTTCACAATGACTGTGGCCCCTTCAGAGTGATGTCCACATTTTCTGGAATGTCGATGGTCTGATTGCTGAGAATGGTCTTCATTCTTGCAGTAGATGGGGCAAAGACGTTCCTGTTGTTTTATGTATGTTACAAATTAAATTAACTGCTATATAGTGTGAACTTTTAACACATAAATAGAAAACTATCTTGAGTTTTTTGGTCTAGTTAATTTTTGTTTGGTTTTGGCTGGAGTGGAACTCCCTATGTAGACCAGACTGGAACTCATAGAGCTCTGCCTGCTTCTGCCTCCTGAGGGCTGGGATTAAAGGTGTGTGCCACCACCCCCGGCCCTAATTCTTGAGATAAAAATGCCCACATGTGTAGTTGAAGACAGAGTAGGTATGATTATCAAATTTATTTCCATTGAATCTCAGATACAGATTCAGTGAAAGCATGGAAAGAGAAACTGGAGGGGCATGGCATGTATAGTAGTCAAGCAATCTCTTGAACTTTAAACCTCCACATCACAGTATGAATTGGTTCGAAGATAAGACATAGAATAAATTCTCTCTTGTGGACAGGACTGAATCCCTGCTTTTCCAGAGGCACACACAGCTGAGATCATGGCATTTGACGGCAGCTGGAAAGTATACCAGAATGAGAACTATGATAAGTTCATGGAGAAAATGGGTAAGGACTGGTTTCTACCTGGGCAGTTCATGTTTGCTTTCTTCTCTGTGTGTGTTAGGGAATGACTGGTGATGTGTAAGGCTCCAGGTGTGATTGTACAGAGTCTGGAAATCCATATCCACATTTTCTGCTTTAGGAAGACATCTTGTCTCCCTAAGGCAAGTGTTAGAGCCCCTGTGTTTTCTTCCCTTTCCTGTTAATTACACCTATGTAACTGAAAACTGACATGTTTGTGTTCATGAGAAGAAAGACAATTGTAGTGAGTTATGATAATTTCCAGAGTTAAAAATAACACTGGATTATAGGAGGTAAAGGAACAAAGAACTTTTCATAAGGTAAGAAAATAATTTCATCAAAACTCAGCTTGAATAAGCTCTATTTAATTATTTTCTCTTTGTTATGTAACTTTAGGAATAATCACAAAAAGCTGTGTATTCTTTTTAGAGGTTTAATTTGACTATATTGAAAATGTCTACTAATATTCTGGCAACCTTCACTAAAAATTGGGCAAAAAATGTGTATCATTTCCCAAAATAAAATCTTATAGTTATGTTTCATACTTTAGAGATTCCAAATTTAAGTTTATAAAATTTGTACATTCATATATAATGAATTTAATCATAAAAATCTCTAATTTTTCTGGCTTGGGGCAATCAAAAATGCCACAAAAATATAATTGTGAAACAAGCAAAGCATGGTGCTATATGCCTGTGATCTTAACACTTTTGAGAGCAAAGTGGGAGGATTTTGAATTAAAGGCTAGCCTGGCCTATGCAGCAAGTTTGGAGCCTGCCTGGGGTATGTACCAAAACCCAGTTTCAAACAACAACCAAACAATAAATAAATGCAATTTGAAAGCAAAGTAGTGTTGGAAATTAATAAATATCCCGAACTGAACTTGTGTTCCTTTAATAAATGAATATCCCTCTTAATGCTTCGTTTGACATTGCTGCAATTTGACTAAACACTGTAGCAAAAGTTTGTTAAGCTTGTTAAAATGACCCAGAGCTGAGGTGCTACACTTTGCTGCTTCATTTACATTTTGTACATTTCATTTACATAGTGTAGAAAAGCTGCTTGAACCATTTCTCTGCATCTGCCAGAGCTTCTCCTTTCTCTAAAAGCAATTCAGTGTGCTTGTGTACACACGACACTATTTGCTCTTTCTTCTCCACCCACAAAATAAAGACGGGCAAACCAAAGCAGAGCTAGGAAAGGGAAACACTTTCTGTGGCATTTTCATTTCATGTTCCTCCCAATCTCTCCTCTTGCAGGCATTAACTTGGTGAAAAGGAAGCTTGCAGCTCATGACAATTTGAAATTGACCATCAGGCAAGAAGGGAATAAATTCACTATTAAAGAATCATGCAGGTTTCGAAACATTGACGTTGTGTTTGAACTTGGTGTCAACTTTGACTATACTCTAGCAGATGGAACAGAACTCAAAGTAAGACTTTTTTTTTTATAAGCAATGCATTCTTCATTTTTTACAAATACAAAGTAGTTTATCTCATGGAATGGTTCAACTAATACAAACTCCCTTCATTTACTGAAGAGGCCAATATGGTCTATTCATATTTTATTTTACACACATCATTGGCAAAGTGTTTAAATATAATATTTTATTGTGATATGCATCTATGAAAATGCTATGATGTTAAATGGACTGAGTACAGGGATAGTCACAAAGAAATATAAAGTTCTGTATTTTCAACTCTTCATGCTAGAGACCACAAGCTTTTAGTGATTATGATAGTCAAACACAATAACTGTTTATAAATTTATTTGGACAATAAACCGAGAAGCCAAAAATGTAACTGAATCAGGCGAGTGTAGCAAGCACAAAACTTTGGGTTATGTTTCTAGCACTGTATCAAACCTGGACATGGTCACGCATGCCCATAATTCCAGGACTTGGGAACTGGAGTCAGTAGGATCATAAAGTCAAGCTTTTCTTCACATACAGAGTACATTTGAGGGTAGCCTGGGCTACATGAGATCTCATCTCAATAAACATTGATTAAAAAATTAATGAATGGGTGAGTAGCAAAATGTGAAAGTCTAATTCATGGTAGGTCATTAAGAATGCCCCTTTTGCCAACCATTAGGTAGAGCTCAGGGAATTCTGCAGAAGAGGGGGAAGGATTGTAGGAACCTGAGGGGTCAAGGACACCACAAGAAAACCCACAGAATCAACTAACCTAGGCTCATAGTGACTCACAGAGACAAATTGACAATCAAGGAGCCTGCATGGGAATGACCCAGGCCCTCTGCATATATGTGACAGTTGTGTAGCTTCGTTTTCTTATGAGACTCCTAAGAGTGGGAGCAGGGGCTGTCTCTGACTCTTTTGCCTGCTCTTGGGACTCTTCTCCTTGTACTGGGTTGCCTTCTTCAGCCTTAAGAAGAGGGGAGGTACCTAGTCTTACTGCAACTTGATATGCCATGTTTGGTTGATATCAATGAGAGGCCTGCCCTTTTCTGAATAGAAACAGAAGAGAAGTGATGCAGGGTGGATGGGGTGGCAGAGAGGAGGTGGGGTGGATCAGGAGGATCCAGGGTGGGGAATCTTTGGTTAGGATGTTAAAAAAAAAAAAAAAAAAAAAAAAAGTACTTTGAAGGTACTTTTTACTAGTTGGTGGTAGCACATACCATGAATCCCAGCACTTGGGAGGCTGAGACAGGTGGATCTTTGAGTTTGATGCCAACCTGGTCTACATAGTGACTTTCAGGATGGCCAGGGCTAAACAGAAACCTCTCTTGAAAAACTGAATGAAAAAAAGGGTTTTTCGCCTCAGTTTTTTTCTAGTCAAGTATATTTGCAGTGACGTGTGTGTGTGTGTGTGTGTGTGTGTGTATGTGTGTGTGTGCATGTGCCCATACCCAATGCACATGGAGAGGTCAGAGGAGGACATCAGGTGCCCTGCTCCACTGCTGTACATCTTACTCCCTTGAAACAGGGCATCTCACTGAACCTGGAGGTAGGCTGGTGGCCACAAAGCCCCCGTGATCCTCCAGTCTCTACAGCATCAGTGTCACAGGCATACACGAGCACACCTGGCTTTTCACATGGATTCTGGGGACTTGAACTCAGGTCCTCAGGCTTGTGTTGTAAATTCTCTCAGCAGCTGAGCCATCTCGTCAGCCTTGCAATGACAGTTTAACTGCTGAGTATTTTCTCACTAATGGTATCACCACTCCTCTGCAGTAGAATTCAGCCTATAGCAATTGTCAGTGGAGTGGTGCCTAGTAATTCCCAGTACAGCCTGGACTCCCACAGCTCATGTCCAGTCCTCTTTCTGACTTTCGAGGAATTGCTCTGTTATTTCATAGTCTCCATAGACATATGGAGGAAATGTATTACTCCATAGAGTTCATAGTGTCACTGAGTGAAAATGTGGGTCCGGGAAACTGGAAATCGTGTTAGAGACATGCAAGACCATAAAAATGCTGCCTTATTATTGTGATGCAGGGTTCCATGAGCCTTGAGGGAAACAAACTTATTGGAAAATTCAAACGTGTTGATAATGGAAAGGAGCTGATTGATATCTGTGAAATTTCTGGTGATGAACTAATCCAGGTAAGTTGTAAGAAAGATTTCTAACTATGTTCCAAAGACAAAAATGATTATGAACAAGAATTTTGTCACTGTGAGTAACTCCTTATAGTGATTTAAAAGAAAATGGCCCCCATATGGAGCGACACTATTAGGAAGTATGGCTTTGTTGGAGTATGTATGACCTTATTGGAGGAAGTGTGTCACATGGGGGTGGGTTTGAGGTCTCTGATGCTCCAGCTATGCCCAGTGTAACACAGAGTCCACTTCTGTTGTCTGTGGATCAAGATGTCGAATTCTCAGCTCCTTCTCTAGCACCATATCTGCCTGCATGCCTTCACGTCCCACCATGAGGATAATGGAAACTCTGAAACTCTTAAGTTAGCCCCAATTAAATGTTTCCTTTATCGTAAATGCCATGGTCATGGTGTTCACAGCAACAAAACCCTAAGACAACAGTCGGTACCAGGACTGGGGCATTGCTGTAATAGGACTGACCACGCTTTTGTTTGGAAGAACTGGGACTTGGAAGTTTGGGTTAGGAGTGCAGTGGATGCCTTAAGTGCTGCTTGATGGGCCATACAACTAGGAACTTGGAAGACAATGGTGATGAGGATAATTTGAACTGTGGGGGCCTCTGTCAAGTGCTTTTGGAGGAGAAGAATTTTAGTATGTTGGCTAGAGATCATTCTTGTGATATAATGGTGATGAATGTTACTGCTTCTTGCCTTGTTTGAAAAGTCTGGCCAAGACTACCGTGAAGAGTTTTGGATTAATTTTCCATTTCCAGAGGAAGTCTCAAGACAGCCTAGTAATGGACTCTGTCTTATGCTTATTAGTATTAACTCTGATGAAGATTTGTAACCCAAGGGAGCAAGACGAGCAAGCAAAAATACAAAATGTACAAACTGAGGAGAAAAGGAGCACCAGGAGGAAAAATGGAGCTAAGTTCTGTGTTCAAAGAGATAAACAGATTCAGAAATGTAATAAAAGGAGTGGTGACCTCAGGGCAAGATCCCAGCCAGCTGAGTTTCCAAGTTGTAAAACGGAATTAAAGAAAAGCTTAGATCCAGTGTGGTGGTACATGCCTTTAATCACCATACTGGGAAGGCAGAGGCTGGCAGATCCCTGAGTTTGAGGCCAGCCTGGACTACAGAGCAAGTTCCAGGACAGCCAAGCTTAGGCAGTGAAGGAAACCATCAGAAACAGAAAGCTGGTGAAGATGTAACTGAAGATCTCTGAGTTCACAACAGTCAAGTCTACAGAGCAAGTTGTAGGACAAGACAGCCAAGCTTAGGCAGTGAAGGAAACCATCAAAATCAGAAAGCTCATGCAGATGCAACTGAACAAGGGGACCATGTTCTAGCCTCAGCGAGTAGCAGAACTTGGTAGCTTTGGCCACGTGGTTTTAGCTTTAGAGTCAAGAACAAAAGAAAAGGATTATGGAATCTTCCTCAGAGACTAAGGAAAGCCTCTGGGGCCAGGATTGTGTCAGGAGTTTCCCAGCATGGAGTCCCAGAGAGACCATTGTGTGAAGCTGTGAAAGTGACTATATGGTTTCTCTGGAGACTCCAAGATGTTAATGATGTCAGAGCCATGGAATTCTTGCCAAAGAGAGTTGCTAACAGGGATTGGAACCAGCCCAAGAAAAAGAAGTGTGTTGTAGTCAATAAAGCTAAACAGAGTTGGAGTTTTGAAGAGGATTTTGACATTAGACATGGAGATGCAGAGTTTGGAGTTTGCGCAGCTGGTTTTCAGTCTTGCTTTGATCAAGTATTTCCCCATTATGGTCCCTTCCCTAGGTTTTGAAGGTGATGAATATCTGGTGCCATTATAAGTTGGAAGTACATGATCTGCTTTTTATTTTGATTTTACAGGCAATTACAGTTAAGAGATTGCATGAATCTCAGAAGAGACATTGAACTTTAGACTTTTAACTAAGTTTGAGACTGTTATAGTCTATGAGGATTTTTGAAGTTGGACTGAATGCATTTTTGCATTGAGATATGGTTACAAGCCTATGGGAGCCAGGGAGTGGAACATGGTGGTTCGAAATAAAAAATGTTCCAAATAGGGAGTGTCACTATTAGGAGGTGTGGCTTTGTTGAAGCATCTATGGCCTTGTTGGAGGAAATATGTCACTCTTGAGGGAGGTGGGCTTTGAGGTCACCTATGCTCAAGCTATGCCCAGTGTGGTACAGAGTCCACTTCTGCTGCCTAAGGATCAAGATGTAGAACTCTCAACTACTCTCCAGCACCATGTTTGCCTGCATGCCTCCAAATCTCACCATGATGATAGTGGAAACTCTGAAACTGCAAGCCAGCCCCAATTAAATGTTTTCCTTCATAAGAGTTGCCATGGTCACAGTGTCTCTTGACAGCAATAAAACCCTAAGACACAGCTTTAATAAGTAAACTGTTACTCATTTCATATCTGTGTGTGACATCTATTTATTGAGGAGAATAAACATCATATATACATAAATTAATTCCCATTCTAACAAAAAGACATAAATATCTACAACCCAAAATGTAATTTTAATGGTTCTATCCTATAGTTTCATAAACTGCTTCTATCAAATATAAGGACATGGTAGGAGAGCCTCTAACATTATTATTTTTCCTAATTTGGGATTTTATATTAATGGCACATTTTTTATGTTTGTTAACATCTTTCAGACCTACATATATGAAGGAGTTGAAGCCAAGCGGATCTTTAAGAAGGAATAAGCAAGCTTCTTGAAGCCTAGAGCAACACTGAAGAGTTACACTGTTGTCAGACTTCTCTCTCCATCGTGTTAATGCCAGGAAGATCCATCCTTTCATGAGCATTGATAGATTTCCAGTCTTCTCATAGTCTAACATGGAAAAGCTAATTAGGACTTCTGTTTTATGTTCCTTAAGATATACATGAACTGTTATTTTAAAAGAAAATAAATATTGTTCTCACATTGCTTTGTAAGTAGTGTTTCCTTAAAAAAAAAAAAAAGCTTTTTGGCACATGTATTGATGACCGTATATTTTTTTAGCTCTTTATTTTTTCTTTCATTTTTCTTTATTAAGAAATTTTCTACTCACTCCACATACCATCCACAGATTCCCCCCTCCTCCCTCCTCCTACCCCCCAGCCCTCTTTCCCAAGCCACCTCGCAACCCCACATCCCCCAAATTGAGGTCTCCCATGGGGAGTCAGCAGAGCCCAGCACACTGAGCCTAGGCAGATCCAAGCCCCTTCCCACTGCACCAAGGCTGTGCAAGGTGTTACACCACAGGCACCGGGTTCCAGAAGCCTGCCATGCATAGACCAGGGACAGATCCCGATCCCCCTGCCTGGGTGTCCCCCAAACAGTTCGAGCCAAACAACTCGTATCCAGAGGGCCTAGTCTAGTCCCATGGGGGCTCCACAGCCACCAGTCCACAGTTCATGGGCTTCCACTAGTGTGGCCAGTGATGACCATATTTTAAATGTTTTATTTGTGTGTGGGTACTGAGTTGTAATTTTTCTGAACAGTTTTGAATTGATGCATCACACATCAAACATCTTGAGTGGTCCCTTATATGTAGTTGGTCCTCAAAAAATGTATAGAAGAGAATCATGTGTCTTTTATTCTACAGAAAATGGTCCAAGATGTAGACTGAAAATTTTCCTTTGAGTGAATGGAAATTCTCTTCAGTTCTCTCTCCCTGGGCCTGTGTGTGAGCAAATCTCACCATGGCTAATGAGAACTCTTGGTTACAGCCCAGTCTTAGACTAACTAGTGTGAACTTGAGAAAACCACTTCATCTTTTTGGGATGTAGTTCAGGCACCTTTAAAATGGGGTGATCAGACTGGATTTCTAAACTCCTCACATAATATAACATATTATATACATGTTATATATACATGTATATTATATATTATACATACATGTATATAATACTAACAACAACAGCCAGTAACTCTCCCTTTCTTAAGCAACCATCTGGGAATGTACCACAGGGGAGAGAGTGTTTGGATGTTAGAGAGCATGGAGTGGGAGAGAGAAATATAATCCTATGTTGTTAAATATAGCTACCTTCATGGGCTCACCATCCATTCTGATTCAGAAATGCCCTATGTTTGTTTCAATGTCTTGTTGTTACTGTCTTAGATTCTCAATATCAAGAGCCCTTGTATTTTCTTTCTCTTCCTTCCTTTCGTGTGTGTGTGTGTGTGTGTGTGTGTGTGTGTGTGTGTGTGTGTGTACATGTTTATGTATGTACATGTTCATGTACGGCAGTGCTTATACATGTGTGTGGGGGTGTGTATGGAGATCAGAAGTTGACACTGAATATCTTTATTGCTCTTCACCACATTTTGGGGTATAGGATCTCTTACTGAATCCAGAGCTCATCCATCAGTGATTCACAGGCCAGAAAACTCTGGGGACCCTCCTGTAACTACTGCCCTCTCAGCATTGGGGTTACAGACATGTACCACTATGCCCAGGATTTATGTGGGTGCCAGGGATCACAACTCAGGCCCCTCATTTGTTGTGAAAGCGCTTTACCCACTGCGCTATAATATCAGATATCAGTTCCCTTTATATTAATTCAGGCCCTGCAAACTACTTAGCCAGTCCTATCCCTATAAGCTGATTGCTCATAAGTACAAAAAGTGTTCTCAAAAGAACAACTAGACAATGCCAGCAAGACATTCACAGGCACTTGAAGACCTAAATGTGTAGGTAAGGTAGCTGCTTGATATAGAATGGAAGCTAGAGGAGGTTTTGTGGGGATGGGAGGCAGGATGGATAGTCCAATAATGAAATGGGTGTTTACCTTATGTTGATACTTGCTTTCATTAGAGTATAGGAGTGCCATCTACTGGTCAAGGACATGGACTATTTCCATTTGTGTTTTGGAAAATTTGTGCTGCAAAGACATCTGACATACCATGTTCTAAAGTTGAAAATGATATTAAATGCTTATGTGGTTGCAAATTCTGTACAAACAAAACTAACACAAATGTTCATTTCTTCTTCCTGCAGAATCAATTCCCTAAAGCTGCTTTCATTTACTGAACAGAAACATCATTAACAGATTATTCAGGGTTATCTTAGTTCTGAGTCAGAGTACCCAAAGTAGCACTACCATCTTGAAACGTGGGTAGTTACACCACATTTGCTAACACACAGGGCAGTTTACATCTGCTTTGCTGGAGCCCAGCAGCTAACATTCAGGCTAGTGACACAATTGGCTTTATTGGAGAACTGAATGGAAGGGAAGAGTCAGCAACATAATGGCAGCTGAGAATATCAGGAGGCATGCAGCACATCAGGAGTCGTGGTAAGGAACCATTCCAGAGGGTGTCTCAGTTCACCTGTCCTCCCTGAGGATTCCATTAGAATACAGGGTTACAGAAGGCCCCCTGATAAAGAAGCCCGATTCCCAAGAATCAAAGAGGGAATGGAAAATCTCAATATGGTAGTCAGTGTCTAGGACTGTGAGAAGGTGGAAATTAGTAGAAACCAGAAAGTAAATGTTGTAGAATATTATTTTAACTCTGTAAAGATGTGTTACATTTGTTTATGCTGCAGAATATTACTTTATGTAAAGATTTGTTACATTTGTTATGCTACATTTGTTTAATGATGTAAGGATGAGTTACATCTGTTTGTGCTGCATTTGTTTTATTATATAAAGATGTGCTACATTTGTTTTACCTTGCCTGCCTAAGGCACCTGACTGGTCTAATAAAAAGCTGAATGGCCAATAGCTAGGCAGGAGAGGGATAGGTTGGACTGGTGGGCAGAAAGAATAAGTAGAGGGAGAAATCTAGGCTTCAGGAAAAGGGGAGAAGAACAAAGAGAATGTGGGAGAAAGAGAGGGACATGCCAGGGACCATAAGCCAGGAAGCAGCCAGCCAGACATGGAGACATCAGGAAAGTAAGACATCCAGAAAGAAAGAAAGGTAAAAAGCCCTGAGGCAAAACATAGATAAAGAGAAACAGATTAAAATAAGAGCTAAGATAAAGCTGAGCTTTCATAACTAATCAGAATTCTCATGTCTTTAGTTGTTAGCTGGTTGGTGGCCCATAAAGAAAGCCTGCTCCAGGGAGACGCCTTAGTTCTCCTGAGTCTCAGCCCTGTTTCAAGGCCATATCCTCAAGTCTTATTTCCAAACAATTCTATAACACAGACACACACACTCACACACAAATACATGAACACACACAAAGAGACACACTCATAGACACACAGATGCACACACACCACTTACAAATTCCCTTAGTCTTAAAGAACAGACCTCTTCCTGAATTTAGAAAAACACTTCTTTGTATAAAGGAGCACACGATTGACTCCACTCCTTGCTTCACATCTAGATAATGTAACAATAGCATTTGAACAAGGATGTTGAAGGGCATAAATGTGACACAGCACTTTTCTTCCTTATCAGATTATTTGAGCAGAAAGAATGAGTGAGCGCAGTTCACACTCCAGCCCAGAGAAGTGTTTGTCCTGTGTGCTCCATAGCATAGCTTTTCACCTCTTTTTTTCTGTTTATTTGTTTAGTTAATTTTTCATACAATATATTTTGATCATGTTTTTGTCCTCTCCAGTCTTCCCAGATCCTCCTCACTTCCCTACCCATGCAACTTTCTCTTTCAAAAAAACCCCAAACACCCTCCCATCTCTGCAAAACTACAGAACCAAAAGTCCAAATCAGCAAAAGGCCAATACAAATAATTTTAAAAACTGTGAAAACCACACTCACATGCACACACACACACACACACACACACACACACACACACACACACACACCCATGGACTTTATTTTTTGTTGGCCAACTACTCCTGGACATGAAGTCTCCTTTGGTGTGTTTGATATGAGCAGATAGACTCCAGTAGAGAAAGCTGATGTCCCTTTGCTAGTGGGTATAAATTATCTCTTGGTTATGTGTAGGACCCCATTTCCCCTTCTCCTCTCAGTGCTGGGACCCCTCTGACTTCAACCTATGGCAGTTTTATGCATGCCATAGTCTGTAAGTTCAGATGTGCATCAGTCCTGTTGAAACTAGAAGTTTTTCACTTCTTTGATTTTCTTTGATACCCCTTCCCCAAGCGTGGCCTCCTTCGAGGAGCTATCATTTGCCTAGTTCCTTAACTGAAGATGGGACTTAATGCTCACATCCAACTCCATGCTGGAATTTGTTGTGAATCATCACATAAAATTCAATAAATTTTTAAAAAGGAAAATAAACGAAGTGATTTGTTTCATAAACGTGTTCTATTACACACATCTACAGCTCCCACGCTGCATAGACAGTATTAGTCAATATATTTATATTTTACAGAACCTAGAATCTCACTCACTATAACATCAGGATAGTTTTAAAATTGTCATGAGCCCATGACTCCTCTTACTATCATAACCCTCTAACTGATGTCGTACAGAGCAGACTGAGAATAGCTCATTCCTTTACCTTTTTTTAGATTATTGTTCAAATGTCATCTACATGGTACCCTTTCACCTCTCTAAGTGTGTCTCCAAAACAAACAGCTCTACTGTCCACATGGCATGGAGTCACAGATTAATGTATCTCTCAACCCTCTTCAGAAAAAATTGCAGTAGATAGTGACCCACAAAATGGCCAAGGTGCAGAGAATAAGGGCCTGCTGAGTGCTGTGTCCTAAATGAAACATCTATGCTGCACGCTTTCTTCCCAAGAGGCATAGATCATTGCTGAAGAGGGGTAGGGAAGTCTGGGAGAGCCAGAAGCAGTGAATGAATACAAGGGAACTATGTTCTCCAGACACGACAGGGCAGCTGCACATAGGAAGTCATTGTGGTTATGACAATATACACAAGCCTGGTGTATGTCTGTGGAGACATTTTCTTGACTGATAATTGATGTGGGGAGGCCCAGCTCACAGTAGATGACACCATCCCTGAGCAGGTGGTCCTAGATGATCCAAGAAAAGTAGTCTGAACAAGCCAAGGGGAGCTAGCCTTTAAGCAGCTTCTCCTTCAGTTCCTGTCTCTAGGCTCCTGTCTTGGTTTCCCTCAATAGACCCAGGATATTTAAGCTAAGTAAACTCTTCCCTGTCCAAGTTGCTTTTGGTCATGGTCTTTATCCCAGCAATAGAAACCTAAGTAAGACTCTCAATCTCCTAGGGAGGACCCTTATCTTGAGGGAAAAGTCACTGAGGAAAGGAAAGTTGTTAGGACAGCTATTGGTTTACATGGAAATGTTAAAGCAAAGAGAAGCTAAAGGCTGCTGAAGCAATTTACACATCTGTTCATTGTTAAACCAGAAACCTATACCCAGGTCTACAAATTCATTGAGTCCATTTTTAGTGTTGTTGTCTGTCTCTCATGTTTTTTTGAAGACCAAGAAACATCTTTCCAACCTTGAATACAGAGATGCAGTACTCCAACTGAAGTGAACGTGTCCTATCTGTCCACCCATCCACACTGTGTATAAGAAGGAACTGTGTTTGTTGTTTTTCTTCTGAATTCTAAGAACACTGTAAATTTGTAGATTGTTAAAAGCAGCAGAGACAAGACCTCACTTTGTGACTTACACTGGTCCAGGCTTGCCTCAAACCCACAGCCACCCTCTTGCTTTAGCTGTTGGGTTGCAGACATGAGTCACCACACTCAGCTTTTGACTTATATCTAGCATAAGAGTATTTTTTTTTCACATGAAATTCTCCTGGATCCCAGCAGTCTATACACTCTTCACTCCATTCAGTGTCCTTGGGTCAAGGTTTACTAGCTCTTTCTTAATCCAGTCCAAGAGCACTTAGCTCTTCTGGTCCACCAGCTTTTCAGACAGTAAGAGAAAGGCAGTTCCTGAACTAGCACAGGTGTTACCTGAAGTAGCAGCTGAGCTTCTTCAATCAGATCCAAACATACAGATGCCCTCTTGAGGTCTAGCCATGGGTCCTCAGCCTCCTGCTTTCATCTTTAGAACTATGTCTGCAGCTTTAAATTGGAGCATGGGGGCTAGAAGGGCTTGCAGTCCTCCACCTCCCAAGAGCCCAAATCTCCCAGCTTTCCCACCCTAACTGTTTCAGCATGTCAAAGTTCACATATTAAGACGTTAAGGAATTCCATTAGGACAAAATGATCAGAGTGAATGGAGTCTCCAGAGTCCCAGTTAGTAAAGCACCTGAGACTGCCAAAAGGGACAAGGAAAAGGAGTTTTAAAGCTATGCAAGTCTCACAGCCTGAGTTCAATCCCTAGAACCCATGATGGGAGGTGAGAACCAGCTCCTCAAAGTTGTCCTCTGATCTCTACACATGTACTATGACATGTGAGCATATGCCAAACACACACACACACACACACACACACACACACACACACACACACACAC
>CABHPR010118231.1:2192-50498 GCA_902168415.1 Peromyscus melanophrys | reverse complement strand
ATATATATATATATATATGTAACAAAATTAATGAAAAAAGAGGCCACGAATTTGAAAGAGAGCAAGGAGTTGTATATGAACGGTGTGGAGGGAGGAAAGCAAAGGAAGAAATGATACAATTAAACAATGCTCTCAAAAAATAAAAGAAAAGAAAGAAAAGAAAACCATGCATCTGAGTCCTCTTAGATATATCTCATAAAGATGTTTGGATAGAAACGCACATTCAAAGATTCTCCATGTCCCACACATCATAAAAATGTACGTCCAAACAACATTTAGATACCAATGTATGTCTATTAAAGTATCCAAAGTCCAGAGGATGATGCTACCAAATGCTGAAAAGAATACAACGTTTTTCTGGTACTTAAAAGACAGTGTGGCACTGGTTGTGGTGGTGCACTCTGGTCACAACTTAAAGGCCAGCCTGAGCCACACATTAAAAAAAAAAAAGACAGTGTGGCAGTTCTTACAAACATAAGCACAGTCTATGAAATAATTTAGCAATGCCTTTATCCAAAGGAGCTTCAAACTTGTATCTGTTTAATATAAATACTATAGTTGCTTTTTAAATGCACATGTGGAAAAGCAGCAAAGATGCCATCCTCTAGAAAGTGAATGATTAGTTTCCTATGCTACATTCAGGCAAAGGGATATTCACTGATTTAAAAAAATGAGCTACCAAGTCATGAAAAGATGTAGATGAAATTTCTATTACATTACTTAAGGGAAGAAAGTCAGCCTGAGATGCTGGATGGCCCCACAAACATATTGTCTAGAGAAGTCACCCACGGAGAACGAAAGGCTCTGTAGTTGCCGTGTGCTAACTGAGGAAGGCTGATGGGAAGAAAATGCGCAGATGACTTTTAGGACAATAAAACTATTCTTTATGACCATAAATACGTCCAAATTTGTAGAATGTACAAAAAGAGTATTTTTGCTTTCCATTTTTTTTCTCATTGCCTTGACAATGATAAATATCCAACAAAAACAACTCAAGACAGTAAGGTGTTGTTCTGGCTCACCTTCAGAGTACAGTCTATTGTGGGTAGGAAGCCCTGGTATAAGTAGTGTGAGGCGTCTGGTCACACTGCATCTTCAGTTGGGAAGTGCCCTAGTTACTTTTCGATAGTTGTGACAAAACACCACGAGCAAGACAACTTACAAAAAAAGAATTAATTGAGTGTCTTAGTCACTGTTCTATTGCTGTGAAGAGACACCATGACCAAGGCAAGAAAGTATTTAACTGAGGACTTTCTTACAGTTTTAGAGGGTTAGTTTGTGATCCTTGTGGCAGAAAGCAGACAGGCACCAAGCTGGAGCAGAAGCTAAGAGCTTACATGTTGTTCTGTAGGCATCAGTACGCATCAGGCAAGAGGTGTGGGGAGAGGGAGAGGGTGAGGGAGAGGGAAAGAAAGAGAGAGAGACTGCGTCTGGCATGGGCTTTTAAAAACCTTTAGTGACACAATTCCTCCAACAAGGTCATGGTTCCAAATCCTTCCCAAACAGTCCTACAAAATGTGGAACACAGAGGAAGTAAAGGGATATGAATGCCTGGGGCCATGTACATTTAGGGTGGCCTTCCCATATCACTTAAACCAATGTGGAATCTCTCACAGGCCTACCCAGAGGTTCATTGACGAAAAATCTAGATCCCATGAAGTTGAAAATAAATGTTAACAATCACAAAGATCAAACCATAATTTAAACTATAGGCTTTGGGTACTGTTGAAATACTTATGTGAGTTCATTAGCTGTGACTTCAATTGAAGATGCTGCTGACAAGGAGTATCCATGTGTTAGGCTGTGCAATATATGGAGAGCTTAGTATCCTTTGCTTAACTTTGTTATAAGCTAAAATTGTTATAAAATATTGTCTTACATTTTTTATTCAATTGTATTAAACAACACAGTTCTCTGAGGAAATTTTAATAACAGGTTGTATTGAGATGATGAAATTTTTATATGAACAACAATGTATTTTCTGCTCTCTATTTATAGTGTAGTTTCAAGCCAAATAAGGTCTGTAAACACAAAAGCAATACTTCTACTTGGACATTGTGCAACTCTTTAACCTTGGGAAGATTTTTGCACCTCTTTTTCTTCTTACTCATCGAGCTTTGATATGTACGTATCACAGGGAAAATTTGCTGGCCTTTTCATTTTATAGAGAGGGTGGAGGAAGCTCATCAGCAGGGGCTCCTGTGGCCCTAACTGGGGATGTGAGTTCCCAGAGAGCAGTGCTCCACATGTATGCAGCCTGGGCAGGAGAGGTCCCAAGTGGGTAGGTGCACCCCTTGCCAGAGCTTGGAACAGACTTATTTCATAGAGATAAGAAATCCATAAGTTCTACTTTTAGCTACAGTAAATTAAATTCCTTTTATATATCTTTGCCTTTGGTTGAGTCCTGACAGAGTTTACTTAATTTGATTTTTTTCTTCACACCAATCTATTCAAAGTATTATAGCATATGAAGCTTATGTAAACTTGAGTACATTTGCTGACATCTTAGGTGGGATGGATAAAGAGGAAGAAAAATGAAACTGTTTAATAAAATAAGTTTGGATTTTGTGGCTTGAAGCTGCCCTTGACACTCAGAATTCCCAGGTTCATTGGTTAGCTACGATAATTTTTATTTGGTAACATGGTACTGGCTCCTCAGGTCTAGGAGTTCCCGAGTGCATCCCTAGACAAGACCAAGGTTTCATCTCACCTTCAAGTATATTTCTTATAGTTATGCTTACACTCAGCCATGGCTTATTTTGTTGATAGATACTTTAGAAAACTTCAATTTATACCCTTGAAGGTGAGATGAAACCTTGATCTTGTCCAGGGGTAAAACTCATGAGCTTCTAGACATTACTTAACATAAAATTTTCAAATTTTTATTTAGAAATTGGAAATAGCAAAGATGTGTATGGTACAACAAGTCGCACAACTGAGGATACCACTCTGGTGCCAAACAACCACTCTTTTATGTTTTCTTTCTCTGTCTCTTTTAGGATGAAACCTGAAATTATTCAAGAATTGTGGAACAGAAATATCACTAAAGACCACATAGTTTTCAAAATTAATTAATCCTTAAATTTAAAGGATACTTGTGTTGTACTATGCCCCTTGCGATTTTCAATCAATGTAAGATCAGTCAGATAAATGTGAACAACCTGCTGTTTTCACTAAGGCTCCCTATTATGTGTGTAGTTTATTTCCAGACTTCCCCCCATTTTCTCTCCATCACTTTCTGAATCCCAGTGTTGAGCTGTCACAAATATTTTCTCTCTCGGTGTTTTGTGCTGCTGTCCCTGAAGAAATAGGCTTTCTTTTCATTTGCAGAAAAACTGTCTGCAATGTTCAGATATTGATCAAATGGAACAATTCTAACTTTTATCTTGGGATCCTCAAAGGTCCTATTTTTGAAACATAAATAATTTAAACCACCTTGACTCTTACTTCAGAGCCAGCTCTCCTTTCAAAGGAAATTTTCCTGACATTTTAGAGGTTACCGTGATTTTTGTTAACTTTGAGTTAGATTAAATGAATAAAGGAAGTTAAATATATTCAATATGAACACTTGTGACTTTGTTGGATGCACTGATAGTAAACATTTTGTTTGAAGATTTAAAAAAAATGATACAGATAAACTCTTAATGCTAAGAGACAGGGAGGATTTTTTTCAAATAAGTACTGTTGCATCTTTCCAGCACAAGGTGATCACACACAGCAGAAGTGCAACATGGGTATAATGGTGTTCTTTATATTGACTACATGGTGGGGCTAATGCAAATGCATTCATAGCTGTAAGGCAGAAGATGCCAAATAGTAGAGACATGAACCAGTCCCTTGATATTTCATAGTTAGAGTCCAGATGTCCAGGCGTATGAGGTAGACAGGATTAAATAACCCAATATCAGCCACGGCAGCAGAGCAACCACTACCTACTTTTTGCAAAAGCTAAACTGGATAAGTATGAAGATAAAACCCAAAACTCCACTATACTTACTTGGCTTTTTGAAGTTTCTGATTAAGTGACTGCAGAAAAACATCAGGTCACTGAAAAAACAAAATGTCCATTTCACTTAGATTTTTCATTATTGCAGTTTTTTCTCCTTGGGTATTTTTCACTCTTACTCATTACTCATTTACTGCATTTTTTTTGATGACAAAGTTCTCACCAGCATTTTACTAGCAGGGAAACACTTTAAAATTTGTTTGTTGTAGCTCAGTCTGGAATGTTTGATCAGTATGCTTCCATTTATTAAGTAGTTGGAGAGTGAGTACAACTTAGTACATCTGTATGGTCATTCACCATGGCTAACCCCAGGTGAATGCAACTGAAATAAGGTCTAATATTTGAAAATCTTTCTTCCATTTTGGCACATATCATTTAAAAATTATCAAGTCAAAAATTTCCAACAAGTATCAAAGTATGTGTTTACACATATCCTGTTTACAGGACTGAGTCGGACCCCCAGTGCTGATCCACTGAGTGAGAAAATGAAGTTCCAGATACACTGGGAAAAATTAATATGTGATTACTTCACATTAATAAAAACTGAAGTGATGGCAAGTGTATAATCTCATACCCACATCAACACCAGTCTGGAAGTGCAGGAAAAGTTTCCCTTAGGAGCAATGTGAGTTAGGGAGGAGCAAAGTGCCTGCCTAGACAGCTTACATCTTGAAGACAAGAGCATTCTGGGCAAAAGTGCTAGCAAGGGTTGAAAGCACATTCCTTCAAAGAAGGGTGGGATGTGACAGAAATCCAGGAGTTGGGTCTAGGGGAGAATGTGAACAATGTCCCAATAACAGTCTGAAGCAGGCCTTCTGGAATCATCCTAAAGATGCTGGGAAAGACCAGGAGGGAAAGAGAATAGACCATGCTTAAGGAGAGACACATTTCAAATACTTTGTAATACAGAATCACCAGGAAGAGAGTGAATGTTGGTGAGCATTTACCTGTTCCAGGGGCAGTCAGTGATGAAGAGACTGAAAAACTAGGGAAAATGAAATTTAAAGGTGAAATTATAATTATATTTTGGATTTACAAACCTATGTGACATTGAGGTGCATCAACTAGGTCACTGAATGTAGAATTTTGAATCTTGACTTGGAAAATAATATATAGGGAACTCAAGAAATTAAACACCAAAATTCCCAACAGTCCAATTAAGAAATGGGCTATAGAACTAAACAGAGAATTCTCAGCAGAGGAAACACAAATGGCTGAAAGACATTTAAGGAATTGCTCAACATCCCTAATCATTAGGGAAATGCAAATCAAAACAACTCTGAGATACCACCTTACGCCAGTCAGAATGGCTAAGATCAAAAACACTGAGGACACCTTGTGCTGGAGATGATGTGGAGCTAGGGGAACTCTCCTCCACTGCTGGTGGGAATGCAAGCTGGTACAGCCACTGTGGAAATCAATATGGTGCTTTCTTAGAAAATTGGGAATCAATCTCCCCCAAGATCCAGCTATACCACTCTTGGGCATATACCCAAGGAATGCTCAATCATACCACAAGGGCACTTGCTCAGCTATGTTCATATCAGCATTATTTGTAATAGCCAGAACCTGGAAACAACCTAGATGCCCTTCAACCGAAGAATGGATAAATAAACTGTGGTACATATATACAATGGAATACTACTCAGCAGAGAAAAACAATGACATCATGAGGTTTGCAGGCAAATGGAGGGATCTAGAAAAAATCCTCCTGAGTGAGGTAACCCAGACTCAGAAAGACAAACATGGTATGTACCCACTCATAGGAGAATACTAATTGTGGAACAAGGATGACTGGACGGCCACTCACAACACCAGGGAGGCTACCTGGAAAACAGGACCCCAAGAAAGACACGGGGATCACCCAATGACGGAGAAATGGATGAGATCTACATGAACAGTCTGGATGTGAGTGGGGGTAATGAGGGGCGAGGGGCGAGGGAAAGAGAACTTGGGGGAGCAGGAGATCCCAACTGGATCAAGAACAGAGAGGGAACACAAGGAATGTTCATGGTAAATGAAGACCACATGAGAATAGGAAGAAGCAGAGTGCTGGAGAGGCCCACAGAAATCCACAAAGATGCCCCCACAATAGACTGCTGGCAATAGTCGAGAAATAGCCCGAACTGACCTACTCTGGTGATAGGATGGCCAAACACCCTAATTGTCATGCTAGAAACCCCATCCAGTGACTGAGGGAACTGGATGCAGATATCCATGGTCAGGCCCCAGGTGGAGCTCCGCGGGAGGCCAATTGGTGAGAAGGAGGAGGGTTTATATGAGCAAGAGTTGTTGGGACCAGGGATGGATGGAATACAGGGACAAGTGGCCAAATGAATGGAAACACATGAACTGTGAACAAATGGCTCAGGGGCCCCCAACTGGATCAGGCCCTCTGAATGGGTGAGACAGTTGATTGGATTGATCTGTTTGGGAGGCATCCAGGCAGTTGGACCGGGTCCTGTGCTCAGTGCATGAATTGGCTGTTTGAAACCTGGGGCTTAGTAGAGACCCTTGGCTCAGCCGGGGAGGAGGGGACTAGACCTGCCTGGGCTGAGTCCACCAGGTTGATCTCAACCCTCGGGGGAGTCTTTGCCCTGGAGGAGATGGAAATAGGGGGTGGGCCGGGGGGAGGGGGGCGGGACGGGAGGAGGGAGAACGGGGGCGGGGGGGAAATCTATGGCTGATATGTAAAGTTGAATTATATTGTAAAATAAAATAAAATAAATTAAAAAAAAGAAAAAAAAAGGAAAATAATTTGGGAGTCTTCAACTACAATTTATACAAGCTAAGATTTAGTATAAGCTACTATTGTGAAAAGAATTTCTAACACAATCACCAAAGCCAGGCCAAAGCATTTCTTTTCGGAGCGACATGGCATGAGGCTTCTGGCAGGTTTCCGAGTTAGACCTGTACTGATTGCTATATCTTGAAGTATCTGAATGTGTTCCAGACCAAGAAAAGCAAAGATAAGACAGGAGGTTGTGTCTTTTACTTTGAAGATAGTGGAAAAAACACCTCGCTTGGTCCAGGCCAAAGTGCTCTCTGTATTTAGTGACAGCATTCTGTAGCATTTTTAGCTACAGGAGATTGAAGGATGTCTTCCTTGATTAGAACTGTCATGCTTTTTTTGAGAAAATCTGAAAATTGCAGAATAGAAAGGAATCTGGGACATTTTTGAGGTGAGGAAGATTTGGGCATCCTTAAATTAGAGAATAAACAATAAATGCATTTAACTTGTGGCCAATAGGGACAAAAATCAAAATTGAATATTCAGTAATCATCCCTAGTTAAGAATTAGGACAACTCACCTACAGAATGGGAAGGGTGGAGGCAAGGTCAGCAACATTTGTGAACTTGGTGGTAGATTTTGGATGTATCCCCACTGGCTCTTCCTATCTCTAATGAAAGATGAAGCTGTCCTTTGAGGGTGACTTGAAGCTGACACTAGAAATCACAGTGCTAAGAGTAGAGAAGTTTTGACATTGCATGGGAACTGGGCAGCCAGGTGTCTATATCCTGCATGTATCTGGGGTTTGAATGCCTTCATATCACAATAAAAACAGCTCTCTTGGTTATGATGTATGGAACTACATATAGTGGAGACATGGATGTGGGTGTACAGTGCTGTGAAGAAAGAGAGGCATTTATTGTACCTTGGTTGTTTGGGAGTCTGAATTTTTGCTTGACACCTAAGACCTAATGATCTCACTAGTTCTCTAACATTTTTTTTTCATATTTTTCCTCACTTGATTAACTTGATCAAGATCTTGTTTTCCTTACCTTATTCCATTTTACTATACATTTCCTTGTGTTATACATACAATGTTTAAACTGTAGTTTATTTTAAAAAAAAACTTTGATATTTTTGACATTATAATATAATTACACCTGTTCCTATTCCCCTTTCTTCCTCCAAAACCTCTTATGTACCCACCTCTTGCTCTTTCAAATTTATGGCTTGTGTTTCTTTAATTGTTGTTATATACATACATGCATGTTTATGTATGTGTATTTCTAAATATGTAAATACAACCTGCCTTGCCCATGTAATGTTACTTGTACATGTATATTTCTTAAAGGGAATAACATCATGTTATAAAACTTTACTCTTTGATGCTTTTTGTGTCGGTTTTTTTCACCCTTCTTATTTCTTTATAGCGATCCATCTTCCCTCACCCTGTTGGCTTAAATGGTTATTAAATTTCCTGTTTTAGGCATTATATCTTAGAAAGTAATTTCATTATAAGTGTATATTCAATTCACTAAGTCAGAAACATAGGTTTTACTAAAAGGGGTCAGCTCTGATTAATGATGGCTGCTATTATGCAAACAGATGGGAAATGTGATGACAATGTTCTATATCCCATTATTCTCCTTATTGCCTTTATTAACAGCAACAAAGTACTCTACACAGTAACAACCAAACTTAGAATGTGGTTCTCTGAAATTTACTGCTGGTTTTACTTCTATGCAGAGACTCTAAAGTGAGCAAAAGGTTCTGAGCAAATGCTGAAACCAACAACAGTTGAAAGCAGAGTTTTCCAAAGTGTAACAGTTCTATCACTTACTTTATTCCTACATCACAATGGTTATCTCGATATGAGCTTATCAGGCCGAGACTTCCTGGTACACAAAAATCCAATTCAAATAGCTCAGCTTAATATACTCTAGGAGCTCCCCCATGTGACTAATCTCTTACTATTCTACAACAATGCCCTTGTAAGTAGAATGGTCTGATTACCAAAAATACATCACATTGATTGTCTATTTTCACCATACCTCATGAATAAGAAAGTGATAGAACTGTAGGGAAATGTAGGTACCTACAAGGTTGGTCTTTAAACTTTTAATCAAATGTCAAGGATATAAAATGTAAACAATACTAGATGTAAATGAGTCTTTCAGATCCAATATGATCATGCATTAGCTACAAAACAGACAAACAAGCAAACCAAAATATAAGAAGTGGTAACAACCACATGCAATGAAGCTCAGGTAGTGGTTCAAAATGAAGTTATCCAAGGAGAAATTATTTTCCCACAAACAACTTCCCAGATAAACATTGTAGGCTAGATTTAAAAACCTTTTAAGCCCCTTGAGAAATGGTATCTATCTTTATACAAAGATACAAAGTATTATTCTGAATTAGAATCATGAAGAGCCTTTGCCTTTTCATAATTAAATAGCAACTATGATAATGGCAGTCTTGATATTTAGAAATATAGATTTTTAAATCAATAATAGAGAAACTCAAACCTAATTCTCATATGAATTAATAATCAGATGCACTTAGTGATTTGGCTACTGTCATTGCCCTTTACTCAAGGAAAAACCCGAGCAATTCTCAAACTGTGCATGGTGAGGTTCCAGGATTTCTTCAAGAGGTGAAAGGTAAGATGACCTTAAGAAGGTTCCTGGGTAGACAAGGAACCATCAATAGTTCCTACCCTCTGCAAAAAAAAGGAGCTTTGCTTTGTCTTTATAATAGGATTTTATAGAAAACTTAGCTCTCTGCATATCATCCACTTGAACATATCCCTCTGGCTACCTTATTCTGGACTCCCAGCTTGTGTCCTTGCTTGCTGCTGAAGGATCAAAGTAATTTCTTCTCCCTCTCCACAATTACTGACTTAGGGAGGGGGCTGTGCGTCACTCCTGAAGAGTGAGACTTTAAGAGAGCTCTTTTTGAGAGGTTGTGAAACAAAAATTGATATCTATTCTTGAAGGAGATTTCAACTCTACATGTCAGAAAGAATCTCATTGATTCCAACTGGCAAACATTCTAGGAGCGGAAGGATTACATATAGGATGGCATTAGCATGATGAATGATTAAATCAAAATATGGAAAGAACTCATGACCTTGATTCCATTCATCAACTCTGAATCAACCAATCAGCCTAATGTTCTTGTAACCATTTATATTAACTAATGCAGTTCTATTATTTAAGAAAATTTATATTTGGTTTTTACGTGTAGCTGAATTATTTTGACTAAAACAGGGATAGCTTGTAAAAAGACACTAGAGAGAACAGCTTTGCATATTCAAGGTCAGGATGCTACCAGCAAGTATAAAAGAAAAAAAACCGGATTAGAATGGTGCTGGACACTAGCAGAAAAGAAGTTATAAAGGCAAATGTGTGTGGTTCAAGGGGAAGAAGACCAGGTTTAATAGAATTAGGAGGTGTAAGGTTCCAAGGCTGCAGTATAATATTAGAATCTACAACACAAAGACAAATTTTCTAATGACCTTGGGAATGTAATAAATATGTATGTTAATGGCAGGGCATGGGAATAGGGTACCAGTTGACTTTCTCAAATGGCTTATGAAACATAAAATAGTTTCTCTTAGAAAAAGCTTCAGAGAGAATCCTTCCTAAGGAAAATTTACTTCAATAGAGGCCAAGAACTGGCAACAGAGGAAGGATTTGGGGAGTTTAAATTTACAGGAAAGCTAGGCAAATAGGAAATAGTATTTTTGAGAAAGCAGAATGTAAAAGGTTCCCAGGAAAAATTAGAATTGGATAAACTGAAGAACCCTCTGAAGGATTTGTTACAGCAGCAGCAACAACAACAACAACAAAACCCTAGGTTGGACTGAGACTGTGCAGATAGGAAAGTTGACTTGACTGATAGTACCCATGGAAGCTTCTAGTAAGAAAATAGACACACCAACCCCACTTGTATATACCACATCTGGACTGCAGGGGAACTGACCTGCAGATGGAATCTTCCATTCCCAAAGTTACCTCTTTCCCATCCTATAAGCCCCTAGATTCCCACACCACGTGTACACAGTCTCAGAAACTGTGGCCGTTCAGTTGTTTTGGTCTAAGAAACATTTTTACCTAGATGTATGTTGTGTACATGTATGTGCCTAGTTCTCGCTGAGGTCAGATGAGAGTATTGCATCCCCTGAAATTTGAGTTTTTGATGGTTGTGAGTCACAATGTGGATGCTGGGAACTGAACTTGCATCCTCTGCAAGAGCAGCAAGTGCTACTAACTGCTGAACCATCTAGCGAGCCCCTTGCTTGATATTTTTATAATTTAAATGTATCAACCAGTAGGAAGAAGAGTCATGGAGGTAGAGTTTGGATACATTCCTCTCTCAAGAGATTCTGCTTTGGAATGTTCATCTTCAGTATAGCAGTATGGATAGGTGGGGAGCCTTTAAGACATGAGACCTTGTGGGGAAGTCATCATCACTGGCAACATTGCCTTAGGAGGAATTGATGGGACTGTGGCTGGTTTTCATAATAAAATTGCTATGAAACAAAAATCTGACCTCTGATTCTCACCCTGACATCTCTCTCTCTCACACAGGTACTCACCCCTGCTATGATGCCGTTTGTCATAATATAATCCACAGGGGGTGCTGATGAGAGTCAATATTATGCTGTTCAGATGTTTAGCCTCCAAAACCGTGAGCTAACTTTTTCTTTATAAAGTTCCTGATTTTGAATATTTCATTATAGTATGAGAAAAAGATAAATACATACAGTGAGAATTAGATTTTTTTCAATGATAAGTTTATATTTTATTGTATATTCCAAAGTAAAATGACTAAAGTTACTGTAATCAAAGGATGCACATTTTATGTGTCAATTTATATAAGAAAATTTAGAATAGATAGAAAATTTGAAGATATACTTTGTAGAGGTCTCAGAATTGTTTTCTAAATAAGAGAGATAGTTGTCATATTGGGGGGAAAGGCACAAATTGGAAGTATTCATGGAAAAATTCTGTTTCTCTGTGTTCTTGTATCTGGTTATAATTATAATTACGCCCTTCTCATTGCTTAAAATGTCATTTATCTGTAAATTTTTATGTCCCTGTCTCACAGCTTAATCTAATTTTCTTCTTTTATGAAGTCATCCATGTCTGTTTCCATCCTTAGTGGCTTTCCTTTCCCTATAGGCCTCAATCCAATTAGCACTGAATTACGTCTTGTTTTACTTAATAGTTTTATAACTCAAATGTACCAGACTATTAACCTCTTTCTAACTGTAAATGCACAGCATGGAGAGCCTTGGTTGTTCTGCATGTGTTTCTTTACTTCTACGGGGAAATAAGAGTAACTTGGTCCCACAGCTTCTTGTGAGGACTAAATGTGAGCAAAGCATTTCCCGTATCATCAATGAACCAATAAATGTCATCCATATTGATGAAAATAGGCTAATGAAATCAATCTAATAATTTGGATCCACAAAGATTATGTATACACACATGTAATCATATATGTACATGCATTGTACATATATGATCCTCAAAAAAATCCTAACACAGTGGTTGAATGTATACCCATTAAACAATTTTGGGTTTACTATTTATTTTTTCTGGTAAGTGTTTTACAGTTACTATAAGAGGTCTAATAATGTAGCAACTCTAGAAACCCCAAGAGGGAATGTCTAGAGTCATTTATCATTGATATTTTCTTCATATTTGATGTATGCTGGTCCTGACTCTAGTTTAAGGTTACTTTTCTAAACCAGTAGTGGCAAACGCCCCGACACCTGGTAAGTGATTCTCTGATCGAATTCGTCTAAACTGGAGTCAGTTTAGCTGGGTGAGTGGAATTTGGCTTCTCAGGATAAGTAGCACTTTCAGGTCCATACACTCTCAGCTTATTTTACAATGGTTAACACGCATTTATTAGAATGATGGATTTCCAGGGACCATTCTCTCAAAAATATTTGATATATTTCTTAACAAAAAAATCTTTGGGACTTGAAGTTTCTGTTTTATATTCAATTTGGCAGTAATTAATTGCCATGACATGCTCGGTAAATTAAAATTAGCTTAAAATATTTATGATGAGTTTTTCAGATGAGTACTATTAAAAACAAAATTACATAAATATTAGTGCTTATTATATTAGTAATCATGAATGAAAATTTGTGAAGTAAAATCTTAGGGTTTTACTTAGTGAAATGAAGTAATTGAAATCCCACTGAGAGCTTGTGATGTATTTGCCTTTGGGAGAGACACTTCATAGGTGAGCATCCAGACAAAGATGGTCATGATTAGCAATTGGTTGCTACACATCAGGAGGCCATGCAATCCAGGTTCTCTTCATTCTGAACTTTTGACTGTTTCCCTCTCTCCTTACTATTTTATTAACTTGGTCTATACTTGGTGGTTCTCTCTTTATTCTGAACTTTTGACTGCCCCCCCATCTCCTTACTATTTTTATTAACTTCATCAATACTTGATGGCTTCCTGTTCTCTCCATACATTGGTCTAAGCCCAGGATAATCAGAGAGAAAGAGTCTCTGGTTTCATGTGGCTATGGCTTCTTTTCAGTGCCATTAGTGTCTAGTCCGATCCAGCTAAGTACATTTAACAGTATCTGTTATGTTCATGTCTTCCTGCCATGAGAAACAAGATGCAGCATAGCTTTTTACATAAAATATAAACAGTTTAGAAAGATCAACATTTACAATCAGGAAATAAAATATTTTAATTGCTGAAACAGGTGTTGTTTAACTTGCTGAGTTCTGATGAAGGCTCTGTTCTTACGTTTTTAGTGCAAACTGTACTAAAGGAAGATGAACATGACTGCTGCTGTCTGTGGTTCATTCCCTGTGGGTTGTACCCTCTCAGATAAGACCTATTTTCTTGTTGCCTTTTCACACATACAATCCTTCCTTGACTTCCAGTGAATTTAACAAACTTTTGTTACCACTATTTCTTTATAGTTAGGTGGCCCGATGATCCCAGGTAAAAGATAGGAGGGATGTATATTGAGCAGCAAAGAAAGTTGGAGAAATGTATACCTAGAGGAAAAAATAATGTGTTGAATAATTCTTTTAATAAATATTTACCAAGTATCAACTGCACATAAGGTGGTATTTTAGGTCCTGTGCATACAGTAATATAAAAACAAACAAAATATATCCTTGTAGGGATTATTTTTCCGGTAAGTAGACTAATTAGCAAATAAATAAGAAAATATTTAGTATGTGTGGTTTAGGAAAATAGCTCAGTTGGTAAAGCACTTTTCTTGCAAGCATTAGGACCTAAGCTGAATCTCCAGAGTCTATGTTTAAAAAGTCAGGCATGGTGATATGTGTCTACAATTCCAGTGAAGACAGAGATAGGCAGATCACTGCGATTTCCTGGCCAGGTAATCTAGTCTATTTGGGAAGCTCTATGTCAGTTGTAGACTCTGGCTCAAATAAAAAAAAAAAGTGAGGAAAAACACCTTATGTTGACCTCTGGCCTCCACACATATTTGCATAGCCATGCACGTACATACATGTGAACACATACCACACAGAATATTTAACATGTCAAGTGATGATTACTACTGGAGAAAAATAAAGCACAGAACAGACATTGGGATTCTTAGAGTCATGACAGATTTACCTCCTATAAGATGCATAAGAAGGTTCTCACAGATCAGCTGACATTTGTGCAGAGGCCTGATTGGTCAGTGGTAAGGGAGTAAGCAGTAAGAGTGCTTGGGGGAACAACTCATACGTAGGTTCAAGGGCCAGCTAGGAGGTAGTGCGGGGCAGGGTGTTAAAAGGAAGAAAGGCTTTAAAATGAGTTATGTGGATAGTAAATCTGATATGAAATGATGGAAATGCCCAAGAGTAACCCTGGCAAACATGAGCTCAGTCATTATCTCTCTGGTCAAAGGCCATAGTTTAGGTAGCAGAGAAAGAATTTGTCCTCCCTAGGGACAGGAAATCAGTCTGAGGGAAATTATGTAAAATTTAATTTGATTTTCTTACATTTAGACAACAATAATGAAGCGATAGAATGTGAATTTGGAGCCTGACTTTTTTTCGAGCTTGCCATAAGTAGATGAGCTGCTCGGAGCTTCTAGGCTAAGCTCTCTGGGTCTTCCTTTTGCTTTTTCTCTGAAGGGAAAGGTTATTACCCAGTTGTTATTTTAACCCTAAACAAGCAATTTAAACTAAATAATAATTTATTCTAACCTGCTGCTACAAACATGGATTTGCTGTTTTCAGAGAGTCAAGAATGCCTTGTCTGTGCTGCATTTATTATTTTTAAAATTTGTAACAGTCCTTTCTATTCACTTCCTGGTTACTGATGAAAAAGCCGCCTGCTTTGGAGCTGTGCAGAGACAAATCTGCGCTGTCTGCACAGGCATGCTTGTCCACCTTGTCCCTGAATGAATCCCAGGGGAACTCTTCACCCTGTCCCCCTGTCCCTCCCTCCCTCCCATATTTAAGCAGACAAATGATTGTCAGCCATCTTTTATAGGGCTGGAGAGGATGTCCTATGTTTTACTGTCATCTTGAATAAAGGCAACTACATGGTGTGACCAGACCAAGGAGACAACAACAGGTCTCCAAGGTATTTTGGATTGGGATGGACTGTTGTATGATAATTCATGTTCTGTATTGAAAACAGGGTTTATGGAAGTTAAGATTAAAAATAAGGTTTGTTTAATAAGGTATTAACACTGCAATTCCATGCATTCATATATAAGAATGTACCTTGCTGACAGCCAAACTTTATAACATGAGAGTAACCCAGATGGTACTGGTTTTGAAGACATAAAAGGGCCATAGAGCCGACTGGGATCTAGAAGGCAGGCTATGTATGCTGCCAAGGATGGGGCCAGAGAGATGACCCAAGCCCCAGAGGAATCCCAGGTATTAAGCATTGAATTGTTTGCATTGTTGGAACTTGGTTTTGCCTTGTGCATTTTATTGTCATGCCCTGTAGCTTCCCTCTTGAAGTAAAACAAGGTACTTTATTTTTGATATTGTGGGAACACACAGCTGAGAGATTTTAAACTTCTTTAAGAGGAAATTTTTGGAATTTTACAGAAAATTAAAATGGAAAAAAAACTGGGTATTTTTAAGGAACAGCATTTAAAATATTTAAATTTATAAGGTTTGAGAATTTTAAATTTATAAAATATTTTATTGTGATGGTTTTATTAATATGTAATCTTTATAAATAGATAAATAAAAGGATAAGAATTTAGGGCCACAGCTATGAGTACCAAACATTAAACTCCAGAAACAGGTATTCCTATCTTATGATGCAGCAAGACAATGACCTAAGTAGTTTGGCAGAATCTCTCCTTACTTTAGGCCTATTCAGGTAAACAGAGACTGATTTAAGAATGTATGTCTGACCTCTTTGTTTTTGCTAACATCATTAAGCTGTAGCTATTTTGAAACTGAGTCATACAAGAAACTGTGATATTCTGTAATGGTGCTCTATGTGAGGACCAGGGAAATAAAGCTGCCATTCTCCCTATGGACTATATTCATGATTTAAAATTTTTCTTTTGATACTAAAATAGCTCCAATTCAGAAATTGTGCCTCATTCAGAACTATACTTATAGTTATGCTAAGTACTAATGTAATTAATTACATGAAATAGCTTTATGTAGTCCCCTGTACATGTTTTCAAGGTGTAGCCTAAAGCAAGCAACTGAAAACAAGCAAAATTTATTTAGCTCAGATATACTCAGTAGGTAATGGTTCTCAAACTTGCCAGAGATCTGCTGAACATGGCATTAAGATTTAGTGGAAAAAACTTACCATGACAGACAGAGACCCCCAGCTCCTAGCAGTGACTCCTTAGTCTGTATTTGTCTCAGCAGATTTCCCCTTGGCTGACAGACACCATCCAAGAATCAGCAGCAGACTGCAAACTGCTGAGCTCTGAACTTTGCTGAAAGCTGATGTAAACCAGTCCAGCTGAGGTGATTGCTCACTGTCTCTTCAGCTGGGTCAGCTAACCAGATGTTTCTGATGACTGCCCCATTGCCTGGCCTCTGACTAGCCTTTCAGCACTTCTGGGCCTTGACAACAACCTTCTAGTTTCAGCTGGAAGTATTCACAGAGGAGAATAACTCAATCCTACTTCCCCAATAGGCTGAAATGCTAAGTCAAAAGGAAACTGGCATAGGCTACCAAAATGGCTACCAATTGGCATACCAGGAAAGATACCCGTTAAAACCAAATAGACCCTGATTTGTCAACAGGTAGATTCATTAGCTGAAATAGTTCTACAAAATGATAGGACACTCTATTTGCTTTATGCAGAACAAAGAGGTATTATATGACTTTAAGAGAAAATTGCTGTTTCTATACAAACCATTTGGGAATATAACCTGGCTGTACTCAAAGAAACATTGTAAAAGGGGACCTGAGATGAATTTCCAGACTCCTTTAGATAGTAACTCTGATGTCAGCCATCACGGGGCCTTTGACCCTTCTATTTCCTGTCTAGGTACCATTAAGATGATGGTTATTGGGTCCCAATATAAACAGGTACCCATTACAGAATCAAGGATTTAACTCAGGATACAACTCAGTGGAGTGGAGTGGTGGGTGATGTAAGAGCCAAAGTTAATCTGTAAGTCCTACTTGCCCAAGGACAAGATAACTTCCTGGAGTGTTGGAAGTTGTAATTCTTGGAAAATAACAAGCCACATGTTTTGACTCCCCTAAACAAATTTGTTTGAAACAATTCTACTTGATGTGCTTGATCACATATAGGCAGGAAATACGTCAGGATTTATGCTTGCCTCTGATTGGCTCTGATGGGAAATGCAATGTATTATTGGTTTTGCCTTCAAAAGAGTATATTCTCTCATATGTTACATCCTGACTGCAGTTTCCCCTTCCCCCTCCCCTTCTAGTTCCTTCCCTGATCCCCAGGCCCAATCCACTTCTCCTCCTTTCCCTTCAGAAAAGGGAAGGCCTCCCAGGGAACTCAACCAAACATGGCATATCAAGTTGCAATAAGACTAGGCACCTCCCTTCATATTAAAGGTTGGCTGAGACAACCCAGTAGGAAAATGGTCCCAAAAGCAGGCAAAAGAGTCAGGGACAAAACCTGCCACAACTGTTAGGAGACCCACAAGAACAGCAAGCTCCACAACCATAACATATATGCAGAGTGCCTAGGTCAGACCCATGCAAGCTCCCTGATTGTCAGTTCAGCCTCTGTGAGCCCCTCTGAGCCCAGGTTAGTTGATTGTGTGGGTTTTCTTGTGGGTCCTTGACTCCTCTGCCTCCTTCCTCTCCATCTTCTGCAGGATTCTCCAAGTTCCACCTAATGCTTGGCTATGGGTCTCTGCATCTGTTTCTATCAGTTGCTGGATGAAGCCTCTCCGATGACAGCTGTGTTAGGCTCCTGTCTAGGAGTATAGCAGAGTGTCATTAGGAATCATTTCATTGATTTGTTTTGTTTTGTTTTTGTTGGTTGTGTTTGGTTCTATCCTAGGTCTCTGGGCCATCCTGCTGCTGGTTCTGGGCCCTCCAGTCAGTGTCAGAGGTGGGCTTCCTCTCATGGCATGGGTCTCAAGCTGGACTAGCTATTTATTGGTTGTTCACTCTCACAATTTCTGTACCCTCTTTACCCCAAGGGTTTTGCTTTTTTAAACCCCTGCAAAATGTGACTCATAGTCATTCCCTGGGAACCCAGGGTGGACTTGGCAGCCCAGCATTTAAGTAAAGCTTGCTTCAAATTTGGTTCAAAATTGTGGAACTGGCCTTTCTCTCATGAATCTCAGGATTAACACAACCTATAGAGAGAAAAACAACAACAACAACAAAAAAACGGAAAGAAAGAAAGAAAGAAAGAAAGAAAGAAAGAAAGAAAGAAAAAGAAAGAAAGAAAGAAAGAAAGAAAGAAAGAAAGAAAAAGAAAGAAAGAAAGAAAGAAAGAAAGAAAGGAAAAAACTGTAGGCCCTGCACAGGGTTCAGTGCTTAGCTCTTTTATTAGGAAAACTATGAGTAGTTAATTTTTACCACCTCAGTTTATTTTCTACTGAGAGTAAACATGTTCTAATAATTTTAATCGACATTTAGAAATGAGCTAGGATGGGTTGTTAAGTTCTGGCTGGGCATGTTAAGTTCTGGCTGGGCATGTTAAATCGGGTAACCAAATGGGTATTTTTGAATGCTGGATCTTGATTTTTTTATACTTGGACCTTGGTGGTCAGACTCAGGAATGAGTCAGGCATAACAAAATGGCCAAATAAGGAGGCAGACATTGGTGGATAGTTAGGAACATAATCTAAGACCTGCTGGCACCGTGTTTGCCATGCTCGGGCCTGCTGGAGACCTTCACAAATAATATCAGCCCTGAGATTAAAAAAAAATCACAATATTCAGCGAGCTGATTATCTTTCTTGACCTACGAAGACTACATTATCCTGAAGGCATTGGGAATCATGTTGTGGGCATGGCTTTCAGTGCCCAAGTCTCCACTCAGTGAAGCCATGAAATTCAGTACTAGTGAAATTTTGTAAGCACGGTACTGATGACAAAAGACTCCAAAAGTGCACATTTGCGAACATACAAGTTGATGGAGCCCAGGAGCAAGCACTTAGTACTTTAGCACCTCTGTGAAGTTAGTATGGTAGTTTGGTTTTTTTCCACAGGATTTAATGGGAGTAATTACTTCTTTAAAAATTTAGCAATCCACTTTCCCCATCAGTAATAAAACCCCATTGGGCTTGAACTTTTGCAGATGGGAAGTAGACACTAGCTTCCTGTAGGTGAATTTCTAAATGGTCTTATTAAATAAGAAACACAGAGCCAAACATAGGGGTGAAAGTCTTAGAGATCAGGGAAATAGTGAGTGTAACTCACCATGCCGCTGTAGCTTCCCAAGAGAGCTACTTCCTATCTACCCAGGCTTTTATTGCCTTGCTATTCTGCCCTCTCATTGGCTCTTAGCCCAGCTACCTCACTTCCTTGATACTGCCTGTCTATACAGACCTCCAGGTCTCTATGGTTGGTATTGGGATAAAAGGCATGTGTTACCATGCTTGGCTGTTCCCTAGTGTGTCCTTGAATACACAGAGACCCTGCCTGCCACATGATCTGATTAAGGTCATGTGCTACCACTGCCTGATTTTTATGTTAATGGCTTGCTATTACCTCTGATCTCCAGGCAAACTTTATTTATTAACATACAAATAAAATATCGCCACATTTCAGGACAAGTAAAATATCACCACAGCTTCCACCCTTAACCAAGAAGCTATATGCAACTGATACCAACTTATAAAGGAAAAATTAATCTTCTCCAATGATACTTCACTGGGTATATTAACCACACTTAAGGGTAGGCTCCATGCCCAGCAATAGGTGGCCAACACAAAACAAATTCATGTTACTTTTGTAGACTTTTTGTCTCAAATTGCTTCATTAGGAAATTTTTCATCTTACTGGTCTTTTGCTTGTACATTGTAAATACTGATTTTACATTTTTTGTGAGTTTTTTTGTATGTGTGTGTTTTCTTGTGTTTTTATTCTGATTTCCATTGTTGTTTGCCTATTTGTTTTTTAAAGAGAGGGAGGAAAACTGTATGGAAGTGGGGAGGATCTAGGGGAGGGTTGTTTAGGGAAGGGAAACCATAATCAGAATATATGTATGATTTTTTTCTTTTCTTTTTTTTTTTTTTTTTCTTTTTTGGTTTTTCAAGACAGGGTTTCTCTGGCCTCAAACTCACAGAGATCCACCTGGCTCTGCCTCCCGAGTGCTGGGATTAAAGGCGTGCTCCACCACCGCCCGGCTGATTTTTTTCTTTCAATTGAAAAATGTATTAGAAAAAAATTAGCAATCCAAGTAGCTCAGCTGGTAAAGTGCTTGCCTAGGATGGAGTAAGCCAAACTGAAATATTCCATCCCCAACGCTGCATAAAACTGGAGATGGCAGAACATACCTGTATCCCAGCACCTTTGAGGTGGATGAAAGGTCAGAAATTCAACTTCTGCTACATAACAAATTGGAGTCCAGATTGGGCTACTTGAGGCCTTATCATAAACAAAGCAAAACAAATGTCTACACCACTGTCCAAGGAATCCTTGGAGGAAATGAATTTTTTTCTCCATTTTTCAAAAGAAAAGATTTTATTTTATTTATATTTTTCTTTCAGAGGAAGAGTAGGCACAAGCCCCCATCACTAACCCAGAAGCTATTTCCAATTGATAATCACTCAAAGAACCTGCCTGAAATTGGGGCTCTGCTGTTAGCTGCATAAGATGCAAAATAAAGGAATAGGAAGCAATGGACCACTTCAGGTGATTTGAAGACAATGGTTTGCATTCTGTGGCTTACAGATGTTCTTTGTGTGGCTTTATACCTCACCACTGTTCCCATGCTATTATCATTGAATCAGACTAAGACTACTTAACCCATGTGCTGGTTAGAAGCATTGTGTACAATAGGCATGGACTAATACATGAACCAATTGATATTATTAAGTAGTACCAGTTGATGTTTTTTTTTTTTTTTTTTTTTTTTTTTTTGGGGTTGATTTTTTTTTTTTTTTTTTTTTTTTTTTCGAGACAGGGTTTCTCTGTGTAGCTTTGTGACTTTTCCTGGAACTCACTTGGTAGTCCAGGCTGGCCTTGAACTCACAGAGATCCGCCTGCCTCGGCCTCCCAAGTGCTGGGATTAAAGGCGTGCGCCACCAACGCCCGGTGATGATGTTTTAAAACATGAAATCATTCCTTAGGTTCCTGCAGTTATTTGTGTAGGATTGAGTCTTTGTGGGCTTTCCCTCATCCATGTCTATTGATGATGGCCATCTTCAGCTCATGTGTTAGGCAGACATGCTGGTGAGACTTTTTGGTAAAGTTTATGACATTCTTAGGAGACACAATCTCAGCAAAATTTCTGATCTTCAAGCTCTTACAACCTTTCTACTCCCTCTTCTGAAAGGATCTCTGAGCCTGAAGTCTGGGAGCTATTTTTCTTTTAAAATTTTTGAGATTCTAATATAATTACATTTCTTCCTTCCCTTTCCTTTCTCCAGACTTCTATATTTACCTCTCATTGCTCGTTTTCAAATTCATGGTCTCTTTTTACATTAATTGTTATTATATACATATATATATATATATTTATGCACACACTTACATACATACATATATATACATATATATATATATATATATATATATATATATATATATATTTCTAAATATAACCTGTCCATTGGTATATCTTTGTTCACTCATATTTGGAAGTTGTTTTGTAGATTTATCCATTATGGGCTCCACAACTCGGCAGTTGTTTGGTTGTGGTTTTCTGTAATTGTCTCTGTCCACTTCAAAGAGAAGTTTCTTGATGAGATGCGAAAACTACATTTATCTGTGAGTATAAGGACAACTACCTAGAATACACTTAGCATTGGTTTAGTATGATGGTAGTTGTAGGTTCCCCTCCAAGATTCATGACTTCGTCAGCTCTGGGTAGTTGGCAAGGTTTCAATACCATGCATGATTTCCCTCTTGTTGAGAGGGTCTTAAGTACAATTAGAGAGCTTTTGGCAAACATACATACATGGTATGCTTGCCACCACTACACTATTGTTAGGGTTATTGGGACATGTTGTTCATTTTTGTGGTTCATAGGTGTCATAGCTGTGAAGGGCTATTGGTTGCATCCCTCATTTGGAAACTTGCATGATGCCTTTAGTTATTCCTCTGGGGGAGAGACTTTCAGGTCAGTTCCAGTGCAGAGGTCTATAGTCTTCCCCAGGGAAAAGTACATCAATTGGCTGTCCAATACCAAATAGTCAGCCCTGAAAACATACAAGTAACATTATCCATACTGAACAGATTGTATTAAAAATTTAGAAATATACATTTGTATGCATAACATATATATATAGCAACAATTAATGAAAAGAGACCATGGATTTGAAAGAAAGCTAGGAGGGGTATTATGGGAGATTTTAGAAGGGGGCAAGAGAAGGGGGAATGATGCAATTATATTATTTTCTCAAAAATAAAATAATTAAAAATATGAAATCAGAAATATTTTGAGAAAATATAAATACCAATAATTCTGTTTTGATACTTTCACAACTGATGGGAAAATACAAAGGATCTCAGTTTTAGTCAAATGATATAAAATTATTTTTAAATATGATCTTTATAAAAACATAGCTCTAGACCAGCAGAACTCAACCTTTGAGGATTGAAAAACCCTTTCACAGGGGCAGCCTAAGACCACTGGAAAACACAGATATTTATATTTCAATTCATAACAGTAGTAAAATTATAGTTATGAAGTAGCAACGAAAATAATTTTATGGTTGAGGGGTCACCACAACATGTGGAGCTGTATTAAAGAGTTGTAGCATGAGGAAGAGTGAGAACCACTGGTCTAGACTATACAAGTCACTGTCTAGAGATGGAAAAGGTAAATCATCAGAACTAGTTACTAGTAGGCATTTTTAAGAATATATGAATGAAAAATTATGTGGGTCCTTTTGGGTCCTAAAACTGGTATAATGAATTACTTTTAAAGGGTGAAATGAAGCCAGGTAGTGGTGGCACACGCCTTTAATCCCAGCACTCGGGAAGCAGAGCCAGGCGGATCTCTGTGAGTTTGAGGCCAGCCTGGTCTACAGAGCAAGATCCAGGACAGGCACCAAAACTACACTGAGAAACCCTGTCTTGAAAAAACAAACAAACAAACAACAACAACAACAAAAAGGTGAAATAAAGTAATTAGAAAGAACCCAAGTAGAATTTGTTCACCTCTTGTAATTTTTTTATGTCAGCACTGATAATTTTGATAATTTGTGATTATAAAGTAGTCTTCATCTACCTGTTCACAGACTAACAGTTGATCAAGTCCACACATACAGTTTGATTAGCTTATGGCAGCTAATGTTTTTTGTATCTTATTATGAAGCAAAGCCATTTATTTATTGCTAAATTAAAGCAATTGTAAAATTGCAACCCAATAAATAGTTTTTCAAAATTTACTTCTGGTAATTTTGTACTTTATCTTTTTTTTTTTCAGACAGAATCTCACCAGGTAGCTCAGGCCAGCCTTGAACTCACAAACCTCTTGTTTCATAGGATGATAAACCTGTGCCACCACATCTAGATTGTAACTTACACTTTCCCTTTATAACTAAACTATAAAATTATACTTTTCAGTTTAGAATTTATGTAACAATAATTAAAACATAAAATAAACAGAATAGTAGAACTTCAAATTACTTTTGCAGTTGTGTTGTGTTGTTTGTGGCACTGAGGATGGAACCCAGGGCCTTGTGCATGCCAGGCGAGTGTTCCACCACTGAGCTGGAGCTTTGGTCGTTGCAGTGTTGATAACAATTTGTTTAATTTTCTAGTGACACCTTGGGGTATATTTTCTTTGAGTTCTTGAGAGTGGAACTGTTTAGTTCTTACAGTTTGTGGGACATAGGAAGTCTGACATTCCCTTAGGTTCAGCTCAGACGGAGAATCTCAGTAATCAGGAGGGAGGAACTATTTTTTTCCTGCCAAGTGCTGTGTAGTAACACAAAACCAAACAAAGTTAAACAACCAACAATAAATTATGCTATAGGAGGATTGAAATGCCCTTTTATTGAAGGGTGCTACATCCCAAAAGACACTCAGAATACAACTTAGACTTATCTCATTTAGCTCATTGTGGAAGGGATGGTGTGGCCTGTGGCAAATCAATCTTCTTTAAAGTCTGCAGTTGGACCAGAGAACAATAACTCAAGTGTGGCACATTGGTATGCTGGATACTTTGAACTAAAGGAGGTTTGAAGGCCTCAGAAGCAGTGCCACAAGCAAAGTCTGTCTCTGTCCTTTTTCTAGCTTTCTTTCTCCTGCTTGCCTTGCAGGGGATGGCCACAGACAGGCCATAGAAACTGGAACACCTCTCCTCCTAATTAAGCCAACTTTCCACTGCATTATTGCATAAAGTTTGGCCAAAAATAATTATGTAACTAACTTTGTTAGGTACTAGGCAATAAGACCCTCATTCTGGAAGGAATCCTGCCATTTACCCAAGAGTGGAGAATGGTTACCTAGTAAAGGCAAGTCTGAGTAGATAGACCTTACTGTCTTTCCCTCAGCCTGAGTCAGTTTTCTTTAGATCACAGGCCATCATCCAGTCACACGTCCATGTACATGGATGATCATTCTACATTAAACTTAAGTAGAGAAATAGTTTCTTCTGACCTTAGGATATTTGTTATTGCGGCTTTAAAGTCATGTTAAATGACTTTGTTAGGATGTAGTTTGTTACAGGAGTGTCTGTTGTGACCCTTATGATGAGTGATGAAAGGCATAACAGCTTTCATCTATATCATATTTTCTCAAGGACAAAGAAAATTTCCTTGCCTAAGAGAGAAGAATAAAGAAGTACAAGTTTGCTTTAAGGACACTGCATCTGTATCAGGCAAATACACATTAGAGATAAGTCTCTCAGGAGACTGTCTTGTGCACTACACCCATCAACTTGTATCTAACTCCAGGCAGAAAAAAATTGCAATGAGAGAGAAAGAGGAGAAAAAAGGCTCTAATGGGAGTTGCTTTAAACTTTACACCAGTCATTGAAAAGCACAGCTGTGTCTCTCAGTTGCAGAGTGATACTTGGACTGCAGGTGCAGAAGTGTTCACACTGGCTCCCATGTGGGAGTAGGAAATAGGCTCTGGGCCTTGGCACCTGCAGCATACATGTCCTACCTTTGGTGCGAGTCTTGATAACTTTGGCAGTAGATACAACGTTGAAATAGAGACAGGCTATGAAAAATCACACAGACAGCAAGTCATAACCAATATAAAAAGTGATCAGCTGAGCAACACAGCTCTAAAGAAAATTATTGAGGTAGCGTCTAAGAGATCTAGAACTCTTGCTGAGAGAAGACAACTAGCGAGGAAAACCACTTTTATTTATGGTTAAAAAATTTTAATATTATATTATTGTCATCAGGATGATTTTACCCAATTAAATGCATTAAGTATCTTGATAGACAGACATAATTTGGAAAATGGAGAGAAGATACAACTGTTACCCCACAGGAGGAAGTTATATGTGCATTATTGTTCTTTTGTTATAAATGGCAGTGATGAAGAGGACCAAAAAGTAGGGAAATAACTATCAAGTAATTGTAAAAGAATAAAGAAGTTTAAACAATACAAAACTCAATATTATAAGAAGTGCTAGGAACAAATTTACAGTCACATCCAACTATTTTAATAAGGAGAGTGTAATAGAGAGAGCATGCCATTCTCCATTCCACACAGGACACAAATAAGAAATGTGCCAGGAAATTATATGACTGAGATTCCTCATCTGTCTACTTGCCTCCAAGTCTCTTGGATTTGTCCCTTTGGGAGGTTGACATGGTGGTTTTGAAGTCTCTCTAACACAATCACAACCCTTCAGACTTCCCTTTCAAACAGGAGATTGTCTTGCTTTAAGCAAATTTTGTTTAATTATTACAGAAAATCTGAGGATGAATAAGGTTCATTATTATTATTATTTTTTTTTTGGTTTTTTTGAGACAGGGTTTCTCTGTGTAGCTTTGAGCCTTTCCTGGAGCTCACTTGGTAGCCCAGGCTGGCCTCGAACTCACAGAGATCCACCTGCTTCTGCCTCCCAAGTGCTGGGATTAAAGGCGTGCGCCACCAATGCCTGGCCATTATTTTTATTATAAAGAATGATCAAATTCTTTTCTCCATGTACCAAGTAATCTTTTTTCATAACTTAAAAAATTACTATATGATACACACATACTTTACTGATGCACTTAATAGGTTTTAAAAATATGTTGCTACCTATAGAATTATGTCTGTACAGAATAATAAACAAAGAATAGTAACAGGAATCTTAAAAAATAAAAGTGCCTGTTTTTGTATCTTTACACAGAAAATGTAGTCTGGCTGTGAAGTGCTATAAGAACTGTATTTATCTAACGACTTAGGGACAGATATGAAGGGTAGATTATATATGTAAGTAATAAAAAGAGAGGGAAAGAAATACTAATATCCTTTTCAAATGCTTGTTATTGGTGTCTAGGGAATTGCCTTGGGAAATTTAGAAATAGAGCCAGATCTGCATAGATACAATTGTCTCTATCCTAAGGGATAAATGAATCCTTGCTTAACAGTTTCGTAAGAAAACATTCCACTCAGCTTTAAGCCTCTTTCAAACAGAAAATTTCAGCTTGAGATAGTAGTGAGTGCTGTAAAAATACTTCCTCAAATGTAAAAAATGTAATGCATATTTCTAAAGCAAACCCCTAGTGCTTTATCAAGGCAGTATTATACATGTACAATCTATTTTAAATGAAAGAATATCAAAAATGCATTCATTATAAGAAGTACTTAAGATGTGTATACTGCCTGATGAATTTGAATTTTATTAAAGAAATGAGGATATTGCTTGATCGTGGAAATTATTTCTGTTCACTGTATAAATCATGACAAAATATGGGACAACGCTTATATTTCAATAAAATGTGATAGTCATTCAATGTGTTGAGATGTAAATATAGCACAATATATAACAGATCTAAACTTATCTTGTTCACATTATCATTAATCATGGTGTTTCTTCAAATTTGACAGAATTTATATGGGGACTGACCTTTGTTTCATTCTCCAAATTTTAACAATTATAAAAATAAGACAAAAAGTCAGGGTTAATGATCCAAAATACAATCAATCCATCATCAAATGAAACCATCTAAATAACTTTGGGCGAATTAAAGTTTTAATGGGGAAGGCTGTAAGCTCAAAGGGGAACCAATTTGGAGGATTTCTTGTAGCTTCTAACTTCTTGATTAAACTCTAAACAGCCTCCTTTCTGACTCTGTGTCTTGACCTCCCTTTTATTATTTATGTATAGAGAATTTGCAACTGTGATTTTTTTCAATGAGATGTAAATCATCTAACAAGCATCTTATTAGCTTTATAATCCAGAAATGCTTTTCTAAAGGATGGAAGACTAAGTCTTCGTGTTTCTGGACTGTAACCATGAAGAGGTATTGCGTTCTGGTTCTTTTTTCTGTAGCAGGGTGGGGACCAACCTCTGGGGGTGCCTTAGTCTACATTATAAAACCACTCTGTCAAAAAGACATGAGGAAGTTTACTTTCCCTTTGGATACATCAATTACCAAGTTATATTACTTATGATTTTCACATTCAGCCTTTAAAAACTCTTCCACATTTTTCTCCACAGTGGAGTTGTTTCATACTATATTCTCATCTATCTTTTATTATAATAGTCTTGAATAAAATTTTTACATGTTGCCCTTTTAGGCATTGTTTTGACAGACTAAAATTTGTTTATATTTTTCACACTTATCTGTACATCTGTTACACCCATCCCACTTCTTCATCTTGTTAGATGAGTTTAAGAGTTTAGTTAACATGGTTCTCACCTCCCTTAATCTGACAGACTCTTCAGGAGCAGTTATACTCTTAGACCATCCCTAGATCACCAATGGAAAAATCTCCCAAATAGTGTGTTTAGTTTCTCTTCAGAAGCTGCTCATTTCCTTCTGTCAGGTTCTCACTATGTGCACACTTGTCTTGAGTAGCTTTGTTTACAGTTAGTGTATGTGGTCGTTTGAATAAAAATGGCCCCATAGGCTCATGTAGTTTAATGCTTATTCATCAGGGAGTGACACTAATTGAGAAGAATTAGGCAGTGTGGCCATGTTGTAGTACATGTGGCCTTGTTGGAGGAAGTGTGTCACTGGGGGTGGGCTTTGAGGTTTTCAAAAGCCCAAGCCAGGGCCAGTGGCTCTGTCTTCTCCTGCTGCCTGCAGATCTGGATGCAGAACTCCCAGCTCCAGCACCATGTCTGCCTGCATGCTGCCATGCTCCCTGCCATAACTATGGACTAGACCTCTGAACCTGTAAGCAAGCTGCAATTATGTGTTCTTCTTTATAAGAGTTGCTGTGGTCCTGGTTTCTCTTCACAGCAGTAGAACATGGGCTAAGAAGGTATATTATCCTATATTTTAACTTCAGACAGTGTGTGCAGGCAAGAACATTTTATTATTATGAAATGAAACTAGCAAGTGACCTTTTTATACAAAGAATTTTTAAAAATTATAAACAAACAGGATTTTTAATATGAAAGAAAAAAGAACAGGTTCAGTATGATTAAACGTATTTCATATTATAAAATATCATGAATACATTACATTACTAGGCATAATAAATAGCCAGTTTTTTAAAATAATCACTGTGATTGAATAGCCACATACACAGACAGACACAGGTATGTTATGCTGATGATTCAACTAACACTAGATAACATTGCCAATTTGGACATTTCTTTCTGAAGTACTAAGCAATTATTGACATAAAACAAAGAAATGAACAAAAACCCACAGTATATCCCATTGCCTCACAATTCATTTGTATTGCTGATGTGTTAAGGTTTCAATAAGATGATTGAGGAAGACTTTTTGTTTTATATAGAGCATAGATGAAGCCTGGACTCGGCTATGTATAAGCAAGATATTCATTTACTACCTTACTTGTCTTACAAATAATTTAAAACTGTGTGAGATAAAGACAGATTCTTATTTAGAGATGTTCCAATGTTGTGTGATATTTGGAAAGTCTATCACTATGCATACATGAATCATGTGCTGTTAATAACCCAAAACTCCCAGCAAGCAGCCATTCCTCTACTGAGACAGAGACAAGATATGGTACTATCTGATAATTGCTTCATTCAATTTTTTTTAAGTATCTACATTTGAAGTGACAGAATGAGTTGTTTATAATCCAAGGGTTGTGAATTAGCAGTTGAAAGACTTTAATCAAAGGCCCACACTCCATCCACAGGTATAGAAAGCCATTCAATTAGTGTTATCTAAGTCTACACAAGAGAACTTGTTAATTAACAGAAGAAATGGCAAAAATACATTTTCATTATCTCAATGAAAATTGATTGGTTGGAAATAACATCCCTGTGTCATCAATGGAGTCTGAAAACCTGTGGAGCTCAGTAAGCTAGCAGGTTTTTAGGGCACTTGCAAGAATTTAAATGTGAAATGTCCCCACAAGTTCATGTTTGAACACCTGATCCTCAGTTGTGGCACTGTTTGGGGAGGTTATGGACCCACTGAAACACAGGATCTAGCAAGCAAGAATTGAGTCACTGGAAGTGGGACTTAATGGTGGTATCAGAGTTCTCATTACTGTAGGGAGCTGTGTTGGAAGCCCCAGCAGCCACTCCAGCCACCTTGCCTTCTTGCCATGATGGACAGAACCCTTTGAAACGGTCAGCCAAACAAACCTCAGCTCCTCTAAATTGTTTGTTAGGTTTTTTTTTTTCACAAGAGTAAGAAAAGAAACCAGTACAATGCCCTGGTTCCAGTTCCTTTAAAACTTGTCCCTATCCTTGCTAGAGGACTATTTTTTCTCCTAAATGTATATACAATTCCAGGGTCATTCTGCAAACCATATCGGTTTGCTCTGGGCCAAAGTCTCTTCAGGACTGGTTGGCCTCACTCCTAAGGAGCGAGGCAGCCTCCTGCCGAGTTTTGGGCTGGTTATGGCTAGAGAACAAGATTTTGTGTAAAAAAGATTCCAATTGGGTGGCAAGTGCAGGGAAGCAGAAACTCTGTCTAGTTTACATTAATATGGCTCTGGGTTTGCGCCTTCTTAAAGATGAGGAAATATTCTGAGACTTTCATACTAATAACAAAACATGAGGTTTCAGAAGATGAGAACTATAGCTTATACTTACTTCAAGTTGTTGCCAACTAGCCTTGCATAATCTGTCACAACAATAATTCTCATCCCTGGATACCCAGTGGATTCAAATAGACCACTTACCTCGAAAGGTGTCTGATTGGTTGTTCTGCCCCTGGCTGATTTTAATAGTCACAGCTGGGAGTAACAGTCTCACCTCCTTTGTGCGGCACTCATTCTGAAGTGCTTCCCTTCTGTGAAAGCCTGCATCTCCTCCAGGCTTTTAAAACATAAATGGCCCATCACTGGAAGAATGAAGGTCTGAATGAAGACAGAGTATTTTAGCATCTTTCCATTTGGCCTTTGAATTTCTCTATCTTCATCCATGAATATATTTGTCTGTGGAATTCTAATGTCTCTTCCTTCAAGGAAAGATCTATATTGTTTATTTTGATTAATTTACCCATTCTGGCACCATATTACCTAAAGTTTGGCTTCCAGGCCAGTGAGTGGCATAATTATAATTTAAAATCTTCTGAAATGGAGAGCATTTGCACAAGGCTCATGGATTATTTCAGTATTTTTAGAATGTTACCCTACTCACTTGAATGCACTTAAAGCTAGCAGTCAGCCCTCCCACACACCCAGGTTGCTTTTGGTCAGGTATTTATTTGGTTACAGCAATGGGCAAAGTAATGCATGTGTATGGCTGCAAATGAAATATAAAGAATACATATTTCTGGAAAGCTTTGTTTGTTCTGTGTGACTTAGAGATGTTCTGTTTTGACATGCAAAATTATCAACATATGATGAATTTGCTAGTACTTTTTTTGTACAATGGTATTTAAATACAAGGGGATATTCCATCACAACTGATACCTTTGTTAATTGTTTGCATTATAAACAATTTAACAAGAGTAATTCCATTTTGTTCAATGGTTTATTTGTTGTAAGACATGTGCAGATGGAAAGTTCTTCCTACAAAGGTTGACTGAGTAATTCATATGGACTGTTCACATTTAATCTGATTTACTTATGGTAATTTTTTACTGTTGTAGTGTTCTATATAAAATGCTTTGATTTTACTAATTTTGAATATGTTTCTCAAAAATGTTTAGTATTTGTACTCAACAATAATTGAAGACTTAGGCAGCTTTGGCTTTCCATGTGCTCAGTAAGATGCTGGGTGGCCTGAATCTGGTTTATGGCATCTAAAATTGGGCGGAACTATGTTTTCTGAAACTATATTTTTATATAAGAAACATTAGCCATGTCCTGACTACATACCTTATTCACTCCTCCATTTCTTTTCACTTCAAACTTCCAACGAGAACTTCCTTTCTATGGAGACAAACACTGTGACTGAGTTTCTTGTTACAGCTTCTCTCCTATCTTTCTCTATTTTGATTTAAAAGCTAAATTATTTTACTTGTCAGAGTTTTTCTACTTGAAAGTACTGGTATTTTATCTAAATGTGCAGAAGTTGTTTGGTAACCTCAATGTTTTGGTGACAATAGTATTAGAAATGCAGAATAAATAGTCATCTATAAACCCACAGCAAGGATCATTTATATCTGAAATTATCCAAACTCAGGTGATAATGAAGTTGTGTAATATTTAATGAATTAATAAAGACCCTGGCATCTGACAGTTCTAGAAATTGTCTAGAAATTCTACTTTAAGACAGAAACATCATTATTAGCATTATAATAATGTTCAAGTTCCAATTGTTTGTAATTCTAAGTCTTACAAAATTATTAGTTCTTTATCATTATACTACACAGGTATTAAAATCCAAGCTGCAACCTTTTACTTTTTAATGCTGTGGATTGAACCTAGGGTTTTGTGACTGCTAAATACATATTTTACCACTCAACTCCAAACCTTTTGGACAAAACTTTTGACTTTGATATAAGATCTGACAAAACTGTACAGACTTGACTTAAACTTGAAATCCTCCTGCTTCAGTCTCCTGACCAGCTGAGATCTCATACCTTAGCCAAGGGATCCAGCTGCTATCTGCATCTAAATGATGGTGAAATGTGTTAACTACACAATTCCTGTTATTAAATTGCTGAACAAGCAGGGAATCAACATCCAGTCAACTGATTGGCCACCAAAGCTGTGGCAATGTATGTAAAGAGTTAACTATTTTTCTTTCTTAGAAATGTTACATAAATCATGAAAATAAAAACACAGTGAGTAAGAAAGGTACAAATTTCCTCAGCATACAGTCAGGGATGTGATGGGTTAAAAGACCCCCCCAAGATAAAACTTTTTCAGTTGACTAAAGAGAACCCCCTTCCCCAAGACAGTTGCTGTGACAATATCTAGGTGCAAACTGTCTTTTTAAGAGTGTGAAAGTACAAACTGTAACACAGTTTTATCCATGATGGTACACGAAGTAAAATATTTAGAATCAGCATTTTCCAGATATTTCTAGATTTCAAACTCTTTCCAGTCTGTTTTATTTTGATTGTTTTATATTTTAAGGACTTTCATATTCATGTGTCTTAGTGATTATCTTTTTGATTACACATATTTATAGCAGAACATTTGAGACTATCATAGGTTCCAAGGTATTGAATTGCCAGCACAAATGAAAAAAATGCAATATTCAATGAAAACTCCCTTAGCATACTGCTATCAATGTGACTCAGATTTAAAGTTGCTAATTGTTGGGGAATTGTTTAGCCTCATTTTCTTCTTTCCTTGGTAGATGATATCTGGGAAGCCAGGCACACAACAGCACAAGGATTGTGGAACTGACTCCATTGTTAAAGACAAAGATCTTGGATCTCCAATACCAAATGTTCAGCCACAGAAACATACATACAGGTAGCATTATACAGCCTGAATAGGCTCTTTTTATGAATATATATGCAGATATCTACATGTATATGTATACACATAGAACTTTGTTTTTTCACAGGAGCCTCATGAGGAGGGGGAGATATTGCTTGCCTCCTCCCCTAATTCTCACAATTGATAGTAAAATTCTTTGTTGGTGTTACTGTATCACATGGTATTAAAATAAAAAGTAAGGTGTTAGAATTTTAAAATTCTTAATTTCTATTCAAATTTTCAAGTTTTATCTAAACATCACACATTAGTTAAAATATAACAAACTGGGTCAGCTAACCTTCTGTTCAATAACTGCACTTGGAGACCTATACTGATGTGACCAGAGGAATTAAAAGAGAATATTTCTCCCTTGTCATCCAGTGTCAAGTAAGTCCCAGGGAACTGTGGGCCATCTCTCAAAATGTCCTGTGTGTGTGGAAAGCCAGAGTGGGGGGAGTCACCTGTTCCTTTGTTTAGGAAGGCCATGGAGATACCACTGAATGAACTCTCACCAAGTGTCCAGTACACAAAGATGGTCAGCACAGAGGAGAAATTCCTTACCCACTTGCAAATGAACACTGGTCAAACAATGTCTTTGACTCAACATCACATGGATGGACAAACAGTCAAAAGAAAGACAAGAAGAACCAGAGGTTCCCCACAATCACAAATGGATCAGATATTCAACTGACTTTAACAGTAAAACAAAATAATTAATTTCAGCCACCTACATGGCTTTAAACACCCAGCAGGATAATACAACTGGGATTAACATTGATATGGCTCTTTAATAATTCAAGTGACTACAGTACTCAGACACTATACTTAACCATAAGAGATATTATTTGTAAAACTTTCTTCCTAATAGTTCTTTTTCTTATAAATACATATATTGCCCATACATTGAATGACACCTTGGCTTCCTTCAGTACAGTCATGTCTATCTGCAGCTGAGAAAATAGTCCCATCTTCTCAAATACTAAGGCCAAATTTAAATGCTGTATTTACCAGTTGTGGAGCACTATCTTTTTCCGGGAGTGTACATTTCACAGCTGTAATGTGGTATTCTGTGTTCTTTTTTTTTATTTTACATACCAACCACAATTCCCCTCCTACCTCTCTTCCTGTTCCCTCCCCCCCACCTCCTTTCTACCCCCCCACACCTCAGAAAGGGTAAGGCCTCCCATGGGAATCAATAAAGCATGGCATATCAGTGTTGAGGCAGAACCGAGCTCCTTCCCACTGCATCAAGGCTGAGCTAGCCATCCCATCATAGGGAGTAGTTTCCAAAATGACAGCTCATGCTCCAGGTACAAATCTTGGTTCCACTGCTAAAGGCCCCATAAATAGACAAAGCCACACAACTCTGACCCACATGCAAAGGGCCTATGTTGGTCCCATGCAGGTTCCCTAGCTGTTGGTCTAGAGTCTGTGAGCTCCCATGAACTCAAATCAGCTGTCTCTGTGGTTTTCTCCATCATGGTCTTGACCACCTCCTTGCTTATATAATCCCTACTGCCTCTCTTCAACTGGACTCCAGGAGCTTGGCCCAGTACTTGGCTATGGATCTCTGCATCTGCTTCCATCATTTACCAGATGAAGGTTCTATGATGACAATTAAGGTAGTCACCAATCTGATCACAGGAGAAGGCCAATTCAGGCACCCTCTCTACTATTGCTAGGAGTCTTAGCTGGGGTCATCCTTGTAGATTTCTGGGAGTTTCCCTGGCACCAAGTTTCTCCATAACCCCATAATGGCCCCCTCTATCAAGATATCTTTTTCATTGCTATTCCTCCCTGTCCGTCCCCCAATTTAACCATCTTGATCCTTCATGTTCCCATCCCCTCACCTCTTACTCCGCAATCCCAATTTACCCAGGAGATATCATCTATTTCCCCTTCCTAGGGTAATCCATGCATCCCTCTTGGTGTCCTTCTTGTTACCTAGAGCTGTGGATTGTAGCCTGGTTATCTTTTGCTTTACATCTAGTATCCACTTATGAGTGAGTACATACCATGTTTGTCTTTCTGAGTCTGGCTTACCTCACTCAGGATTATTTTTTCTAGTTCCATCCATTTGCCTCCAAATTTCGTGATATCATTGGTTTTTACTGCTGAGTAATACTCCATAGTATAAACGTACACATTCCTCAGTACAGGGGCATCTAGGTTGTTTCCACATTCTGCCTGTTATGAATAATGCTGCTATGAACATAGTTGAGAAAGTGTCCTTGTGATATGATTGAGCATCCTTTGGGTATATGCCCAATAGTTGTATTGCTGGGTCTTTGAGGTGAATTGATTCCCAATTTTCTGAGAATCCACCATACTGATTTCCAGAGTGACTGTACAAGTTTGCACTCCCACCAACAGTGGAGGAGTGTTCCCCTTGCTCTACATCCTCTCCAACATAAGCGTCTTTGGTGCATCTGATCTTAGCCATTCTGACAGGTATAAGATGGTATCTCAGAGTTGTTTTGATTTGCATTTCCTGATGACTAAGCATATTGAGCTCTTTAAATGTCTTTTGGTCATTTGAGATTCTTCTGTTGAGAATTCTCTGTTTAGATCAGTACCCCATTTTTTAAATTGAATTATTCAGTATTTTGATGCCTAGTTTTGTGAGTTCTTTATATATTTTGGAGATCAGCCCTCTGTCAGATGTGGGGTTGGTGAGGACTTTCCCCATTCTGTAGGTTGCTGTTTTATCTTATTGAGCATGTCCTTTGTCTTACAGAAGCTTTTCAGTTTCATAAGACCCAATTTATTAATTGTGGATCTCAGTGGCTGTGTTACTGGTGTTATATTCAGGAAGTAGTCTCCTATGCCAAAGCATTAAAGGCTACATCCTACTTTGTCTTCTATAAGGTTCCTTGTAACTGGGTTTATGTTGAGGTCTTTGATGCACTTGGACTTGAGTTTTGTGCATGGCAATAGATATGGATCTATTTGCATTCTTCCACATGTTGATATCCAGTTATGCCAGCACCATTTGTTGAAGATGTTTTCTTTTTTCCATTGTACAATTTTGGTTTCTTTGTCAAAACTCAGGTGTTCATAGGTGTGTGGATTTATGTCAGAGTCTTCAATTCAATTCCATTGATCCATGTGTCTGTTTTTATGCCAATATCAAGCTATTTTTTAATTACTATAGCTCTATAATAGAGCTTAAAGTCACAAATGGTAATGCCTCTGAAAATTCCTTTGTTGTACAGGATTGTTTTAGTTATCCTGGAGTTTTGTTTTTCCATATGAATTTGAGTTTGTTCTTTCAAGGTCTGTGAAGAATTTTATTGGAATTTTGATGGGGATTGCGTTGAATCTGTAGATTGATTTTGGTAAGATTGCCATTTTTGCTATGCTAATCCTACACATCCAAGAGCATGGAATATCTTTTCATTTTCTGATATCTTCTTCAATTTCTTTCCTCAAAGACTTAAGAGTTTTTATCATACAGGTCTTTTACTTGTTTGGATAGATTTACCCTAAGATATTTTATATTACTTGTGGCTATTGTAAAAGGGTGATATTTCTCTGATTTCTTTCTCAGCCTGTTTATCATTTGTTTATAGGAGGGCTACTGATTTTTTTTATAGTTAATCTTGTATTCTGCCATATTACTGAAGGGGTTTATCAGCTGTAGGCATTCCTTGGTAGAATTTTGGGGTCACTTATATATACTATCATATCATCTGCAAGTAGTGAAAGCTTGACTTCTTCCTTTCTAATTTGTATCCCCTTGATCTTTTGTTGTCTTATTACTCTAGCTAGAAATTCAAGTACTATATTGAATAGATATGGAGAGAGTGGATAGCCCTGTCTTGTTCCTGATTTTAGTGGAATTGCTTTGAATTTCTCTCTATTTAATTTGATGTTGACTGTCAGCTTACTGTATATAGCTTTTAATATGTTTAGGTGTATTCGTTGTATCCCTGATCTCTCCAAGACCTTTATCATGAAGGGGTGTTGGATTTTGTCAAAGATTTTTTCAGCATCTAATGAGATGATCATGTTTTTTTTTTCTTTCAGTTTTTTTTTTAAATATGGTGGATTACACTGACAGATTTTCATATGTTGAACCACCCCTGCATCCTTGGGATGGAGCCTATTTGATGATGATAGATGATTTTTTTTATGTGTTCTTTGATTTGGTTTTCCAGTATTTTATTGAGTATTTTTTACATCCATGTTCATGAGGGAGATTGGTCTGTAGTTCTCTTTCTTTGTCACATCCTTGTGTGGTTTGGATATCAGAGTTACTGAAATCTCATAAAAAGAATTTGGCCGGGCGGTGGTGGCGCATGCCTTTAATCCCAGCACTCGGGAGGCAGAGCCAGGCGGATCTCTGTGAGTTCGAGGCCAGCCTGGGCTACCAAGTGAGCTCCAGGAAAGGCACAAAGCTACACAGAGAAACCCTGTCTTGAAAAACCAAAAAAAAAAAAAAAAAAAAGAATTTGACAATGTTCCTTCTGTTTCTATTGTGTGGAACAATTTGAGGAGTATTGATATTAGCTCTTCTTTGAAATTCTGGTAGAATTCTGCACTGAAACCATCTGGCCCTGTGCTTTTTTTCGTTGGGAGACTTTTAATGACTGCTTCTATTTCCTTAGGGGTTATAGGTCTATTTAAATTGTTTATCTGGTCTTGATTTAACTGTGGTATATGGTACCTATTCAGAAAATTGTCCATTTCTTTTAAATTTTCCAATTTTTTTGGAGTTCAGGTTTTTGAAGTATGTATGAACTGATGATTCTCGGGATTTCCTCATTGTCTGTTGTTATGTCTCCCTTTTCATTTCTGATTTTGTTAATTTGGATATTCTCTCTTTGCCTTTTGGTTAGTTTGGATAAGGGTTTGTCTATCTTGTTGATTTTCTCAAAGAATCAACTCTTTGTTTCATTAATTTTTTTTGTATTGTTCTCTTTTGTATTGTTTCTATTTTATTGATTTTAACCCTCAATTTAATTATTTCTTGGTATCTACTCTTCTTGAGTGATTTTGCTTCTTTTGTTCTAGATTTTTCAGATGTGCTGTTAAGTTGCTACTATGAGATTTCTGCAACTTCTTTATGTAGGCATTTAGAGCTATGAACTTTCCTTTTAGTACTGCTTCCATAGTGTCCCATAAGTTTTAGTATGTTGTACATTCATTTTCATTGAATTCTAGGAAGTCTTTAATTTCTTTTTTTATTTCTTCCTTTACCCAATGGTGATTCAACTGAGCATTGTTCATTTGCATGAGTTTGCAGGCTTTCTGTAATTTGTGTTGTTGTTGAATTCTAACTTAAAAACATGGTGATCCAAGAAGATACAGAGGGCTATTCCAATTTTTTGTGTCTGTTGAGATTTGCTTTGTGACTGAGTATGTGGTCAGTTTTAGAGGAGGTTCCATGAGGTGCTGAGAAGGAGGTATATTCTTTTGTGTTTGGGTGGAATGTTCTGTAGATGTCTATTAAGTCCATTTGAGTCATAACATCTGTTAGATCTCTATGTCTCTGTTAAGTTTCTATCTGGCAGAACTGTCCATTGGTGAGAGTTGGGTGTTGACGTCTCCCACTATTAGTGTGTGAGGTTTGATGTGTGATTTAAGCTTCAGTAATGTTTCTTTTACATATGTGAGTACCCCTGTATTTGGGCCATAAATGTTCAGAATTGACACCTTATCTTGATGGATTTTTCTTGTGATGAATATGAAATGTCCTTCTCCACCTCTTTTGATTAATTTTAGTTTAAAGTCTATTTTGTTAGAGAGTAAGATTGCTACATCAGCTTGTTTATACACAGTTGTGGGCCAAATGCTGTCCTGCCTTTCTTCAAATGGACCAACTCTAAATTTGGGGAAGAAAACTCTTCAGAGACTTTATAATTCAGCCCTGGGGAAGAGACTGGAGTTTTGAGCTACCTGAATCTGAGTGTTTTTTTCTCTGTGTGTCTGCAGCATGTAGATTTTTCTTACCCTCTAAAAAATGCCTTACTTCAACTGCTAATACACACACACACACACACACACACACACACACACACACACACACACAGGAAGAGGGCTTGATGTGCATAACTACTAATGAAACTGACCATGAATTTGAAAGAGAGGACAGAAGGGTATTGGGAGGGAGGAAAAAGAGGAAATAAAAGAAAAGGAAAGGAAAGAAAAAAGAAGAGACCAGTAGATGTTTGGAGAACATGAGATGAGAAGCTGATGCAACACAGTACTTATTTTTACAACTTCAAAGAAATTTGAAGTAATTGGATACAGTGTTAATGCTAGTTTTACAAATAAAAGACTCAAATTTCTACAGACATTAAAGTCTTGGTATTTGCATGTGGTCATAAAATACCCTTTCATATTTGTTAAAGATTTATAATACTCATAACTTTTATAACCTATAGTCTCAGCTGCCTGATCTGGTATCACACATCTCAACTTGAAGACCTCAAGCATTCAAGAGCCCATTCTGAGTATATATTTAGTCCCAAGTGAAGTCGCTGAATTTAGGTTAGTATGTCTATATAATTTTGATGTAAGTCAGTTTTGGCCACAGTGAATGTCATTTATTACAAAACATATAAAAACTAAGGAAAAGTTATAATCGCTTTTTCAAAATGAGAAAACAGCTTCATTTGCAGGCTTACTTACAAGTTCTGGTTATTCTTAAATTTCATAACTTTTAATTCCCAGAAAACATTCTTGCAAAATCCTCTTCTAATTAGGTGGGCTCAACTCTTGTAGTCTTAAAAAATTCCAGCAGGCTTACTTTGGGATATTTAATGGAATACTTTGCTCTAGGCTTGCCTGTCCACAGAGGATTAGATATTTTCTGACACATTCCTTCAGCTAAGAAAAGAATCTTATGTGATCTGAAAATAAAATATGAAATATGCAAGAATTTTGTACTTGAACATGAGATTAAACTGAATTTGTGCTTTCTGATTATGCTTGTGAAATTTTGTAGCTTATTTTTCACTGAGATATCTCATTGATGTTTCAAGTGGTTTGTCTTTTGTTGAGAAGAATGTGCTCAGAAAGTGAAATTCTATAACTCTAGGGAAATACTTAAAATTCAAACATGCATAAAATAAAAATGCCTTTTTGCAAGATATGTTTCAAGATGTCAAATACTGATTTGATTAGTCATAAAATTTCAGAAAAACAACTTACAGAATTATGAAACCCAAGGATAAGGATATAAGTGCAGAGTCATACCAAAGAAATAAGCATTAGGATAATTTAAACTCGGCCACTAGTCATCAAAACCAGTACATGTTATAATAATTTTTATGTGTATGACAATAATAAAATGCATTTTCACATACAAATTGATTTGACTGTGTTTAGAGTAAAAAATCATTTACTAATATAGAGAGAAGTGAACTACACCAAAGTCCTATTAAGAACAATTTGGTTTTTAAAATGCTAATGAAATAAAGTAATAAATAATACTAGAGACAATTAATAAAAGAGACAATCCTCATCAATTGGTAGTTTACTTTAATGTACTGGACAAGCAAGTTTATAATAGGATAGAAAGGAAACAGAGAATTGGGTAAACAAGCTTATAAAAGAACCATATATAGTTTTCAGTAACATGAGATTATGGCAATTCATTTGAAAGTCCTGTTGCCGAATGAAATTTTGTTAAATGCTACTATCCTTCTATACTTTTATATGAAAGACAAAGGAGAAAAATAAGTATTAAATTGACATGATTTTCAATAACTCTGGAATCAAGCACCTCAGCTGGAGTTTGGTACCATTTGTTTATGTAGATGTTCTCCATTCTTTACTCGCTGAACTACATAACGTGTGAGAAGTTCGAAGTTGATGACTCCAAAGCAGGACTGTTTTCCAGTTTCATTTCTGTTTTGAGATGAGTCCCAGTTGTAGCTCAGACTTGAACTTGTAGTGTTCCTCCTGCCTCTGATTGCCTGACTCAAAAAATAGTTTTTTTTTCTTTGCCACAATTTCTGAGGTATCTACAATTACCATTTTTTTTCTAAGTGCTAGAGACAGAATAAATGGTTGGGGAAAGAAAGAAAACTTTGTTGAACGTTATTCTAGCTATCGAAACAGTGGTTGTCTTGCTGTTTGATGTGAAACATTTACACAAGTCTGGCTCAGGAACCCACTTGCCCACCTGATTTTCATATTAGTTACTTACTAGTTGAGTCAGACACAGGTCATGTGACATCCATGCCCAGTGGAGCAATGACTGAGCAGAGACAGGGTTTCTAAAAATACTTCACTCATTCTCCCAAGTCCAGGAAACTCTTCATTGAATGAGCAGAACAGCAGGTCCCATGTTTGTGTTTCTTAGCACAAAGGCTAAGAAATTTAATATCATTATCACTCAAGCGTGTGATGAATAGTCAAAGAAATTACAAAAAAAAACTCATCAAAATTGAAGAAGTTTGAATACCAAAGGACCCCATACAAATGTCAATAGATAATCCTAAAAACGGATTTAAAAGAACACAAACTAGACATCTCAGAGGCTATATCCATGAAGTCTCATCAACACAGCTGCCTAAACAAGAACTGAAAAGCAACTCAGTACCAACACCAATGGGCATTCTAACAGGGAACGGGAAAGTTCCTATGCTCAGGGGGCCTCGTTCCTAGACAAAGAATGGTGGGTAGCTGAGAGTAAGAGACAGGTGTTCCTTCTTAGGCAAGTGATCAACCCTGAGATCATATCCATATAGATGTCATACAGATTGCATTGTGCTTATGAATTTAATAGTATATATATGTATATATATACATATATATATATATATACACACATATCAACATTTAAAGAAAAGCAGGTTATGAATTTGGGAGACAGAGTAAGGTGGCACATGGGAGGGGTTAGAAAGATGAAAGGGGAGGGGAGAAAATGATACAAGTATAGTATACTTTCAAAAAAACATAAAATAAAAAAGGGATTTATATTATTCTACCATTTAAGCAATGACAATATTTTTCCTAGAACATCTGTCTTAGCTAATTTTTCATGCATCTGATTTTGAGATTTGATTTCCTAGATCTTCTAATAAAACACTGTCTTTACCTGATTCCACATATAGAGCAATGCAGGAGATTCCCAGGATGAGGGCAAAACCAGGCTGACATGAAATTTTATTCCCAAGATAATACTGCAAGGGAGAATTATAGTTTTATAATATTACTTTGTTTTTCTTACTTAGACTTATAAAGACACAATTTTATAATAGATCAAAACTCTTGATTATGATTAATTTGTGGTAATAAGATTATTTATTTCTACTTGAAGTGATTAACATAAAAGCCTCTATAGTACAATAAATCCAAATATATATTTCTGTCCTGATGTTTGTAAGAAATTGTTACTTACAGAAAAATTCGTTTTACACTTTGTGTGTGTGGGCATTCCACAGCATATATGTGGAGGAGACAGGACAGTTTGTGGGATTCTCTCTTTCCGCCCTGAGGGTCCTAGGGTTGAATTCATGCTGTTAGGCTGGGAGGCAGCAACCTTAATCCACTCAGTCATTTTGCTGGCCCTTTTAAAAAATTCAAAACTACCATTTATGATGTGTTCGGGTGAGAGCTGCTAAGTGCACTGCATTACCAAATAAATGTTGTTATGCTCATACTGGTGGTAGTTGATTATGAAAGTACAACTCAGAAAATAGTTATGCTATTCATTCTTTTCACTTATTCACTTTATTCAAAATAACTAATGACTATTTAAGGAAATCGAATCATAGAAAATTTATTGTTACAATTTTTGAGACTCTATTTACCTACACATAATTTCACACTTTAACATGTAATGATACCAATCAAGATAAGTCAGCCAATAGAGCATGAAGGAATGGGAACAACAGCTTCTGTTTGAATGTGCTGCTACTGTCTATACAGCTCATTCTGTGAAGTCTGCAAAAATAAATCACAAACTAAAAGTCAACTCTTTGAAAGAACAAGTGGGCTGACCGAAGTCGTGGTATTCAAGAACCAACTGCCTATATTTACTATAATGGTGAACACAGAAGGCTTGAAACCACCCTAATGAAAAACAAAAATATAAATCTAAAAAGTATTTGCAAGCTACAGATGTTGAAATGAAAAACTACTATGCAAGAACTAAAATAACCTAATAAGTGGAGAAATAACCTTTACAGGAATTGTAACATAGCATGGTAAAGCTGATTGGTAGATTTAATAGAGGTTTTGTTTTTATCAAAATCTTAGAAGTCTATTTTTTAAAAAATAAAAAAATGTTCTAATTTTTTTTGGAAAGGCAAATAGACTAAAATAGCTAAAATTAATTTTGACTGAGGAATTTGCACAAAACACTCAAAAAAGAAACAAACTTCACCACTGGACACCTTTGCATCTAAGGGAATTATACTGTGTGAAAGGAGTCTATCCCAGAAAGTAAAAGTCTGTATGATTCTATTTTTATAGAATCTATTTTCTTTTTTCAAATATTTTTATTTTATAATTAACTTAATTTCACATGTCAGCCATGGATTCCCCTGTCCTCCCTCCTCCCACCCCCCAGCCCTTCCCCCCACTCACCCCCCCATTCCCACCTCCTCCAAGGCAAGGTCTTCCTTGGGGAGTCAGTCCAGCCTAGTAGACTCAGCCGAGGCAGGTCCAGTCCCCTCCTCCCTACACCAAGGCTGAGCAAAGTGTCCAGCATAGGCCCCAGGTTCCAAAAGCCAGCTCATGCACCAAGGACAGGTCCCGATCCCACTGCCTGGGGGCCTCCTAAATAGTTCAAGCTAATCAACTGTATCACTTATCCAGAGGGCCTGATCCAGTTCCATGGGGGCTCCTCAGCTATTGGTTCACAGTTCACGAGTTTCCACTAGTTTGGCTATTTGTCCCTGTGCTTTTTCCAATCATGGTCTCAATATCTCTCGCTTCTACAGTCCCTCCTCTCTCTCACCGATTGGGCTCCCGGAGCTCCTCCTGGGCTAGTTTTCTTAAAATGCTATTATAGAAATAGAGACTTGATTAGAGATTCACAGACTCAGGATCTGGAGAAAAGGAGAGTGCTGTAGCTAATGAAAGTAGAACCTGAGATGGAATAATTCTGTCTCAGTTGGGGGTGGTGGTGGACTTGAGTCAACAATGTGACATATAAGAATGTGTGTATGCATGTGTGTGCACACATGTGTTTATGTGTGTGTAAACACATGTACGTGTGTGCACATGTATACACATGCATGTACAAATGACTATACATAAAACTAGGAGAATCTGGGATTGGAGAGAAGTTTCAACAAGTAAGGGTGCATTTTGCTCTTGTAGAAGACCCAAGTTTGATCCCCAGCATCCGTGCTGGGCTTCTCAAACCACCTGTGATTCCAGCTTCAAGGAAATCTGATGCCCTCTTCTGGCCTCCATAGATCCTGCACTCAGGTTCACACCCATACATACTTACACATAATTTATTTGTAAGGGGCCTTGGAGTCAGCACAGAAATCACACACAGAGACACCAAATTCTCAGCGCAAAGATTTATTACCCTGGAGGGTTCGGAGGCGGGGTGGGGCTGCCTCCGGATCAGGTAAAGATAGAGCAAGTTTTCTGCAGGAGTGGTTTTTAAGGCGAAAAGGGGGAAGTCTGTTTTAGGATGAGTTACTCAGTGTAGCTCAAATAATGAATGTTGATAGCTGGACCTTGGGGTTTTAGTCAGGCATAAGGAAGTGGCCAAACAAGGGAATAGACCTGGGTGGATAGCTTTAGGAATGTGATCTAACAGTTTAGCAAGGGAGAGGAAGGGAGAAGTGCAAGGCCTGCTGGCACCGTGTTTGCAATTCTCAGGCCTGTTAAGCGGCTGTTCATAATTAATAATAAAAATAAATCTTAAAAAAATCTAAAGCAAAAAATTGAATAGTGGCCTCTGAATATTCTGAAGAATTTCTTCAGTGTTAACTTCCTGGATGTGTAGGATACCTACGAAATGTTACCACTGCGGAATATTGCATGAGTATAGGTTATCTTCTATGTTGTTTTTTATATTTATATGTAAAACTATAATTCCTAATAAGAAAAAAATTTTAAAAAATAATAAAACAATGGCAAATTAAATGTATCTTAAAAAGATGAAGCCTTGTCCACATAGGCTTTTTTTGCTGTTTGTTTTTAATATTTAAATGAAGGGTCCTCTAAAAGGAAGTGATGTGGAAAAACAGTTTGAATAGGGGAAATTCTGTTATGATAATGTCAGTACCATCTTTTTGTAGAGTGTACTACAAAACATCTTGTCTGATATTAAGGCTAAAGTATATCTGGGGATCAATTGTATTTTTAAATCTGCCCCGGTCTTTCTGACAAATCTGCCCCCAATACTGTATTCATACCTTTATATTCTGTTTCTTAGTGTAAATCCCTCAAGGCTTGAGAGTGGTCAGGTCCTGCTCTCCACACTGCTTTAGTGGCTAGCCCTCACACCTGTTTCCAGTTGCAGGCAGCCAAGCTCTGCCCTACAGGGAAAAAAAAAAGCCTAAGATCAGACTGTAGAATCCCACTAATCCCCAAGTTTACCCCAAGAGCAGGCCACAGAATCCCACCAATCCCTGAGCTCAAAATCTCACCAATCCCTGAGCTTGCCCCAAGATCAGGCCACAGAATCCCAGCAATCCCGGCTATCCTAGAAAGCTCCTCACTTCTCCAAGAAATCCTGTATAAAGCCTGCCTCCTGTTCAATTCTTTGATGCTTCTCACTAGAGCAGAGGCAGCCACCCTCCTATATCTTTCCCAATAAATCTCTTATGGGAGGCTTGTTATATGGTGTGACTTTGTGGTATTCCTTGGCTCCTTACTGACAGGATACCTTTCCCTTCAGAGCCTCAACACTTGCATTGGGAAAACCATTTCCCTCAGAGCTGTAACACTTTGTTTTACTTAGTGTTTCTATTGCTGCAAAGAGACACCATTACCATGGCAACTCTTATAAAGGAAATAATTTAATTGGGGTGGATTGCTTACAGTGCAGAGGTTCAGTCCATTACCGTAATGGTGGGACATGGTGGCACGCAGGCAAACATGGTGCTGGAGAAGAAGCTGAGAGTCCTACATCTCACAAACAATAGGAAGTGGTCTGAGTGTCACACTAAGCAAAGCTTGAGCAAAAGAGACCTCAAAGCGTACAGCACAGTGACACACTTGTGTGTGTGTGTGTGTGTGTATCCTTTATACATATGCATGCACAAAGATTATACTATACCAGCATTTAACCTGCTTCTATAAATTTAATAAATATTACTTAACATTGACAAATAGGACTCTGTAACCTTCAAAGGTGCAATTAATATGGAAATAAAAGTACATATTTAAATAACAAAAATGATTAAGAATTTACATGGGACCAAGTTGTCACTACTTTCAAGAATGCTCTAAGCAATGCCATTATTCGTACATTTCATTCATAGTACAGATTTATTGAAGAAAATAATTGGTTATAGGATTCTTTTAAATCCTGAAGTAGTATTCTTTTTGTTCCCAATAACTCACTGTACAATACCATGAGGTTATTCTTTCTAAAGTATAATGCTGATAATTCTACACTTCTAGAGTCAAGCCATGTATAGCCACAATTGCTAGTTGTTTGTAGCGCCTACTCATAATAGACTGAAGGCCATTCGTGATCCATCTTTCTCCTCTTTCTTCAGATTTTTTTCCTTGTATTCTTTATGGAAGCTGTGCCTCAGCTGATTTGGACATAGGAGTATTGTTCACAAGTTTTGCATGGCTTGATGTATCCTCTACTTATTTATTGCTGTACTAGAGCTTGAACAAGGGCGTTATGTATGCCAGGCAAGTATTCTACTAACTGGAGTATAACCTCAGTTCCCCACAATATTTTAAAATGCTAACTTGGGTTGGGCAGGATGGCTTAGTGGATGAAAGCATTTGCTGCCAAACCTAAGGACCTGAGCTTGATGCTCAGGATATACATGGCAAAAGAGATTGACACCTGAACCTTGTCCTCTGCCTTCCACATGCATGAGGGGGTATGTGTACATCTCCTGTAAATAAATGCAACAAAACATTAGAGCTCAACAAAACTAAAATCCTAGCTCATTCACAAGGCTTTTTTAAAACCAGATATTATTTACAGTAACATGGATTTCACTAATATCCCTTGTAGTTTAATACACTCTGTTTTTAGCAATCATTAACAATAAACTCAGTTGTACAAATATACAAACTATTTTACTTCGGCCATCCATATCCAGGAAACTACTGCATTGCAGCCACTTTGAAATTAGCATTTCTGCCTTTTTTGTTTTGCTGTCTGCCTTTGTCTCCCTCATGTTCATAATCAGCTACCATGATGTCTTGCATTAAATATATGTATAGTAAATCTTGTTCAATTTAAAGAACCACCAGAAAAAATTGAGATATTCTAGTTAACCTTGAAATTATAACTAGCATTTTCCCTTTAGTATATAGATTTAAGCAATTTAAGCAAGAACTACTAAGGATTTTAATATTGGGAGGTGATATGACTCAGAACAGACCACCATGTCCTTGGATCCACACTGACAGTTGTATTTGGCTGAGTCAAAAGGCGCCAGGCTGTACTTTTCCACTCCTTGTTCAGCTGAGATTTTGATCTGGGATTTTTAAGCTGAGCCAAATAGGTAGTGGAATTGATTGCCAACCATCTGATCCTGTAGCATGTGTTAAGCCAGGTGCAAACTTGCTTCAAAAGTTAAACCAGCTTCAGCCAGTCAATAGGAGCTCTAGTATGCACCTGGTCTGGAGACATCTCATATCTAGTACTATCCCCAGTATTATCATCTTCATTGTTTAAAGAAAGGTGCCACTGAAAAGTTTGATTACCCTGTGGCCATCTCTGGTGAGATGGCCACAGGGATGGACAGCCACAACATTGATGTCCTGGGTGTGTTGTTGCAGAAAATAATAGTTGTAGCTTATGTTTACTTTCTACTCAGGATTTAAAATCTGGAACTGAAATTCTTTAAAAAAGCAATGACAACAAGATGCCTATGAATTCTGGTATTTTTATG
>CABHPR010118230.1:1623-16999 GCA_902168415.1 Peromyscus melanophrys | reverse complement strand
GCTGCTGCTGCTGCCGCTGCGTGCGCGCAACGAGGACCCGGCTCGCGCCAACGCTGACCGCTACGCAGTCTACTGGAACCGCAGCAACCCCAGGTGAGCGCGGAGGGGGGACCCCCGGGGACCCCAAGAGGCCCCAGCCCTGGGGATTGCAGCGCACGGACCTCCCCCTGAACTTCAGGGGTGCCTAGTATTCCCTGCAGGGCTCCTGGACTTTGGGGGAAACCCTCCGCACCCTCAGACGCTGGAGTTCCTTCGCTGGACTTGCACGGGGGTGGGGGAGACACTCTTGAACCCCTGGCCTCCTGGAGGAGGGAGCACCCTGGAGGGCTGAGGGTTTGGTGGAGATCCCCGGGGACCCCACTTACACCCGGAGAGTCCCCGGACGTGGCTCTTTTGGGAAGGTTCCTAGCGTCCTGTCTGTGGGTCCCCAGATGAACTTGGGGAAGTTGCAACGTCCCCTCTCTATCCCTCCATTCACTCCAGGGAGGGGTGCTCCAATCCCCCAGACACTTTAGAGGGACAGCGGGGACCCCAGGCACCAAAGAGGTGGAGGTCAGTTTGAGGGGTGCAGCCTAGGCGTTTCGTATTCCACCTTCCTTTTAGCTGCTGGGGAAACTGAGGTGCCGGAGGGGGTGCGGGAGGGGGTGCCTCAAGGTCACGGCCAGAGAATTGGAGCTGGGACTGGAGACCCTGGTGGCCAAATGCCCAGCCTGCCACACCCAGCAGAGGCACCCTGTCCTGCCTGTCCAGCGGCACCCAGTGGGTCAGACCCTGCCAGGCACTGGGTAGAGAGAGTCAGGGACCCGGCAGAAGCCTCTGTTACAGGCTGAGCGAGAAAAGTTTGATGGCCACTGACCACATTCCGAACACATAGAACCTTCTGGGTCGTTACAGGATCTCAGAGGTGGGTGCATGCTGGAGGGTTTCCTGGGAGACAGGCTTGGGGTGTTTGAGGCTTGGGCGCAGTATAGCGCTGACCGGTGAGGAACTAATCCGGCTGCATCAGCCAGGATGCCCTCTGATCCATGGATGGAAAGTTGCATAAAAGCTGGTCTTTCAGGCAAGCTGTGGGACAAGGGCCACCAGTGTCTCTCCACAGGGATGGGAGCTCTCTGACTGTCCCTGCCATCAAGGCAGGGCTGTGGGGTCCGGTCCCCTAGGGCTGAGGGTAGGGACCCCAGGGCCTTGCAGCGACCTGGCAAGACCACCACTTAGTGGGTCCCCCACCCCACCCCCCACGCCTGCCCGCCCGCTATGCTGGTCACATGTGGGTTTGATTAAGACTCAGTGGCCGCGCAGGGAGCCGGGTGAGCTCTGCGCTTCCTTGGCCTAAGTTTTCTGGTTTTAGCTTGCAGAGTCTCTCTGTCCCCAGCGTGGCCTGTCCTTTGTCTGGAAAAAAACAGAGGATGGAGGGGATATGGGGATGAAGAGAAGGGGGTCAGGCTGCCCCTGAAGTCCCCACTTGCCACAGGGACACAGGGCTGCATGCCGGAACCCTGGCTCAGGAAGGAAAGAGGTGTCCCCCATCAGCACCAGGGTCCGGCTCAGGCTGGCCACCTCCTGTTGCTGTGTGTTGGGACAGGCTTTCTGAGAGAATGGCCAGCCAGGCAGATAGCAGAGCCAACCCCTATAGTGTGTGTGTGTGTGTGTGTGTGTGTGTGTGTGTGTCTCCTCAGGTCCCTGTCTCTTCCTTGGGTTCCTTCTGTGGGTGACCCTGCTGGCATCCCACAGTGGGGCCTGAGGACAGATGACGGCCATGCCTTGTCATTGACATAGCACACGAGAGTCTTGGCTGGGTGTTGATGGGTGGTTCATGCGGGGACGATTTCGGGCTGGCATCCGAGGGGACGCAGTATCGGGGTGCAGTCTGGGGAGCTGGGCAGGATCGACAGCCCAGCCTGGCAGGCGACGCAGAATGAGGGGGGTGATATAAAACAGGCAGTGACGGGGGTGCTGGGACCCCGAGCATGAGAATGGGTCACACACAAAAGACACTGTGAACAGAAGTGGGGGAGGGGTGGACCCGTCCCAGAGTACCCATGTCCACGTAGGACACACGCCTGTGTGACTGAGAGGGCACACACACACACACACACACACACACACACACACACACACACACACACGCCAGCCACGGGCCCTGCCACCTGGCCAGCACACCTGCCCCAAGGCTGCTGACTGTGTGATGGTTTCCTGACGGCAGTGGTTCCACGAGGTGGCTTGGACACCACAACGGGCCTTGTGGATGGGGCCCCGCCCCCGCCTGCCCAGGCACCCCCCAAAGCCCCTATCCAGGTCTGTCTGACCAGCCTGCCCAGCTGGACGCCCCGCCCTGACCTCTGGGTTCTCTAGACCTGTTCCCAGCCGTCTCCCGCTCCCCGGGGCCGACTGGGACATCCCACCCCGGGCACGGACCACTCACCCATTCTGTGGCCCAGCTCCGGCTCGTGTGGGTTTTGTCCCGCAGCTCGTGCATGCCCCTGTGTTCATGGAGGCTGCAGTGGCCTGTGGCTTTGCATGTGGCTGCGTGTTCTCATCCACAACTCTGGGGGAGCCCGGGATGTGCGTCTGCGTAGAGCCGGCTGCCTCAGGGTGTTATGTGACATGGCAGTCCAAGCGGGGGTGATTTCGTGTGTGCATGTGTGTGCGTGGTTGTGCAGAGGAGCGTGTGCACACATAGGCTAGAGTGGGGGTGCACACAGATACGCATGTGGCACGCATGTGCGAGTCTGTGTCGGAGTGTGAGCCTCACATGTGTGTTCATGGCTGTGTGGTGTGAGCCGAGGGCTGGTGTGGGGACAGCTCTGCCCTCCCGGGGCCCCGCAGCATGGGCCCGGCAGCCTCAGGACCCTCCCCAGATGTGGCCTTACCAGGTGCCGCTCTTCCCTGCCGACAGGTCATAAGGAGCCAAAGCAAGCGTCACATGAGATGACCGTTGCCTCCAGATGTCACCCACTCTGAGACATGGCTGAGCCTGGGAGTGGGGCAACCCGTTGTCCCACACCAGGGGACCTCCATGTGGGCAGTAACGCTGCCACACCAGAACACCTGGATAGGAAGATGGTGGTGGCCCGGGCCCGGTTGCTGAGGTCGGCCGGCATCTTCTCTGTAGCAGAGTGTGGCCGGGTCCTGTCTCTGGCTCTGCCGGCCTCGCTCAGCCTGAAGGGGACCTGGCCATGTGTTTGTCTTTGTGTTTTGCAAGAGATTGTCCTCTGCCGGGTAGTGGTGGCACACATCTTTAACCCCGGCAGAGGCTGAGGCAGGTGGATGGATCTCTGTGAGTTTGAGGTCAGCCTGGTCTACAGAGTGAGTTCCAGGACAACCAGGGCTACACAGAGAAACCCTGTCTCAAAAAATTAGAGAGAGAGAGAGAGAGAGAGAGAGAGAGAGAGAGAGAGAGAGAGATTGTCCTTCAAGATTGGGGTGCTTGGTGTGGGCAAGGGCCAGAGGATTTGGGGTTCTGAGGACTTGGTGGTTGAATTGAATCTTGAGCGGCAGAATTGTTGACAGCCTGTGTGGACCTAAAAAATGAGAGACGATCGTGGTGCTCAGAGGGAAACTGAGGCCGCTGCCAGAGACAAGTGCCATTGGTAGTCAATGAACCAGAAGAGCCATCTGCTAACTGGGCATGAAGCTGAGGCAGGGGGATTGCTGTAAGTTCCAGACCAGCTTGACCTACATGAAGCCCTAACTCAAAATAAACAAATAAATAAATAAAAGGTCTGGGGCTGGGCTCAGGAGAAGAGTGCTTGCTCACTTAGTGTACAGAAAGCCCCGGGTTCCATCCCGGAACCGTACAGACCAGACACGGTGGCAAAGGCCCGCCATCCCAAGACTGGAGAAGTCATCCTCAGCTACAGTGAGTTAGAGGCTAGCCTGGGCCACGTGAGGCTCGGGTCCCCCCGTTTCTTGTCTTGACCCCCAGTCTCTCTAGCAGGCCTCCGGCACCCAGCACCTGTCCTTAAGAGTCTGCAGAGGACCTCACGGGTCCCTGCGTCATGTCCCGCGCGGGCCAGAGACATGGTCTGTAAGACCTCTCTGTGCATCGTTGTGTCTAAAGTGGACACCGAATGGTCGTGGTTCCTGCTGGACTTCGGGTCCCCATGTGCCTCCCACCAGCCTCCTGGGTCCCCAGCAGAGAAGCTGGCAGACTGCTTCAAGGCGTGGACACCAGGGACTGAGGCCTCAGTGTGAGAAGTCTCGGGGCGGTCATTAACCCCTTGGTGAGAGTTTGTCTCCACCTGCTTGCTTTTTAGGGGTGGGCCCCCCACCTTCCCCAGCACCCTGGCAGGCACCAGCCGGTGCAAGGGTAGGTGCTGGCTCCCGGATACCCACCTCCTTGGAACCAGGAATACCAACATAGCAAGGCTGGTGCAATTTTAGAGCCAGAGAGAAAGAAAAAGGAAAGTGGATACTTCACCAGCATCTGCTGGGGTAGGGGTGCCGCGGGTCCTCACTCTGTCCGCCCTGGAACTGTTCCCTGCTGATCCCCAAGGCCTCCAACCCTTGGCTTTTATGAAATTCACTTGTTCGAACAACAGCGTGGATTGAGCACCACTGTATACAGGGTCCGGATTGGCCACAGTTACAGAGCAGGGCACAGAAAACAGCTGTGGTTAATGGTGCATACCAGGGGTGGAAGGCTGACTGAGCATGTGCAAAGGCCCTGTGGTGGAGACCGCACTGTGCAGTGGAGAGACCGAGGGTCCTGGTGAGGTGCCAGGGAAAGATGGACCTCCGCGTCTGGGGTCTGGTTTATATTCAGAACAGCTGGCTGTGGATCTGGGGAGACCATGAAGCTGGCAGATCTTTGCTGTGGTTTACTGAGAACCACCATCCGTAATTCTGTCTGTCTGTCTGTGAGCAGTGGGCGTGGGCCGGGGGGACAGCTGAGTGGGTGAGATGGTCTGCTGTCCACATGCAAAGACCTGAATTCAGATCTCCAGAAGCCACAAGAAAGGCCGGGCATGTCTCTGTGCCGCTGCAACCCCAGTGCTGTCTGAGGGGTTCAGGTTCGGTGAGGAACGGTGTGTGTGTGTGTGTGTGTGTGTGTGTGTGTGTGTGTGCACGCGCACGCGCGCTATTGTCCTTTTCTGTCCTGTGCGTGTGCAGACAGACAAACGGAGGAGTCTGGGGAGATGGTTCTGGGGTAAAGTGCTTGCCTTGCCAGAATCAGGATCCCAGTTCGATCCCAGCGCCCACAGCAGGTGGGGGTGGGGCATGGAGTGGGAGCTCCAACACTAAAGCTGCCCTGCAGTTCTCCTGGAACCTGTCACCCATCACAGGGTGTACGGTGGGCACACCTCCCCTGCGCCCACCTGAATGTAAGGGAAACTGAGGCTCCAAGAAACTGCCAAACCCATGGCTGAGCCACACAGGAGGCTCCGCTCCTCGGCCTCGTGGTCGGTGCAGGAGCCGGGGAGCAGCAAGATCAGCCTTCTCTGCTGCTGTTCCTGACAGGGTCTTGTGTAGCCCAGGCTATCCTCAGACTCTCTGTGTAGCTGAGGATGACCTTGAACCCTAGGACCCTCAGCCGCCACTGTGCCCTGCAGTGACCCCCTCCCCTGCCCGATGCACCGATTCCAATTCCGTTCCCCTTTGCAGGCAGCTGGGCCTCAGTTTCCCCGGCTGTACTGGGAGGTGAAGGAGCCTCAGGCAGTCCCTCCCTCCCACTCCAAGCTACCAGGCTTTTATATGCTAATGCAGGTTCTCACAGGGCCCCCCTCTGCCCCCCTCGGCCCGCGTTTACATGACAGGGACCCGGGGGACACTCGGGGAGATCTGAGGGTTCCTGCTGCCGTAGCCCGAGGCGGAGATGGAAGGGGAGCCGTGGTCCAACCCCACAGGCCGACCTCCCTCCTCTACGCCGCGACGGGGTCAGGCCGGTCCCCCCAGAGGACAGCTGGGGGACAGCGGGGCTGAGGCTGCAGGCAGGGCTGGGGTGGGGGGGTGCGACTGGCCAGGAGCCAGGGAACCCACGCAGAGAGGGATTATGCGGTGCTGTCCGTCAGCCCCGAAGTCAGGAGGGTGGGGGTGCGAGGTCATCCTCGGCTACGTGTGGAGTTCAACCACCCAGGTTACAAGAGACTGTCTCAAGAAGTTGCACAGAGAGAGCAAGAAACACCCAGGGGTAGCACAGCGTGGAGGGTTGGCTTCATCCCCAAGGGACTGAAAGACGGTGCGACCCTGCGGGAGGTCGAGGAGGGACGTCGGGCTGCCCTTCCCTCTGAGCTCTGTCTCCTTGCGGGGAAACTGAGGCTGAAGTTAGTGTCCGGCAAGGGTGGTGGGGACGGGGGGCCGCGTGGGTCCATCCTGGTGCTGACCGCCGACCGGCCCTCCCCCGCAGGTTTCAAGTGGGTGCCGTGGGTGACGGTGGCGGCTACACAGTGGAGGTGAGCATCAACGACTACCTGGACATCTACTGCCCGCACTACGGGGCGCCGCTGCCCCCGGCCGACCGCATGGAGCGGTACATCCTGTACATGGTGAACGGCGAGGGCCACGCGTCCTGCGACCACCGGCAGCGAGGCTTCAAGCGCTGGGAATGCAACCGGCCTGCGGCGCCCGGGGGGCCCCTCAAGTTCTCAGAGAAGTTCCAACTCTTCACCCCTTTCTCCCTGGGCTTCGAGTTCCGGCCCGGCCATGAGTACTACTACATCTGTGAGTAGCCAAGGCTAGCCCCGTAGGCAAATGGGGAAACTGAGGCAGACAGAACCTTCCCAACTTTTGTCCAACCCTGTGTCCCACAGCCCTAGGAGGAGGAGGAGGAGGAGGAGGAGGAGGAGGGTGAGATGGAGGGATCTCCATTTCTGAGTTGTCTCCCGGAAGGCCCCGCAGGGAGCAGTGCCTCCGAGTTCCCCGGGGATGCAGCGGATGGGGTGCCACCACCCAGCCTTCCCGCTGTGTCAAATTAAACGACAGCAGACCCCCTTTCTTCTTCTTCTTCCTCCTTTAAATCAAGGGAGAAGGGGGTGGGAATGGGCAGAAGGGGTTCACAGTGAAACCCGGGATATGAGGGGAAAGATGACGTTTTTCTTTTCCAAATGGGAATCCTGGAAAGGTAACGAGCGTAACGATTCCTTCCACCTTCGCGAGTTAGTTTTTACCGGTCCCAGCATGGGGGACAGGCGCCGCGGTGGTGTCCCCACGCCAGCGGTCAGTCCACTGAGCTCCAGGTCTCCCCAGTCTGCGGCTCCTAGCCCAGCTGCCGCCGAGGAGCCACCCTCACGTAGCCCAGGCTAGCCTCAAACTCCGTAGAGGTCCGAGGAGGACCTTGAAGTCAGTCTCTCAGCTCCACCTCCTCCAGGACAGCAGAGTGCACACCCAGATGTCTTAGTTGTTTATGTATTTGTGTGTGCGCGTGTTAACTCAAGTGCCCAGGCCCGAGGCCTCCTCCACATGCGGGTGCTGTGGATCCGAACGCGGGTCCCAGTGCTTGCTCAGTGATCTCTATACCCACTGAGGCTCCTCAGCCCTTACTTTATTTTATTTTTATTTTATTTAAAATGTCACCCTAGGTTGGGGTTGTTCTGCATGTCTTTCATCCCAGCACTCGGGAGGTAGAGGCAGGGGGTTTTCTATGAGTTTCAAGCTATCTTAGACTACGAGAGTTCCAGGATAGCCAGGGCTGTGTAAAGAGGCCCTGTCTCAAATCAGTAAATGAATAAATAAATAAAATCTCACCTTGTCACTGGGCTGAGACATAGCTCAGCCTTTGGAGTCAGACTTGGATAGAGGAAACATGGAAGAGACTCCGGGAAACCTAGGGCATTGTCTCTGGGGTTTGACGCGTGGAGAGGAGTTTTATGGGTGGGGTCAGCAATGTGGAGAAGGAGCATGGAGCCCCCAGAAGGTTGCCCTCTCTTCCAGCTGCCACGCCTCCCAACCTTGTGGACCGGCCTTGCCTGCGACTGAAAGTTTACGTGCGTCCAACCAGTGAGTGTCTTTAGGGGCGTGGGAAGGACCCAGTTCTCCTCACCCTGCCCTTGGCCCCATGAGTGATCCAAAGAACTGGGGGTCGTGGAGTCCTGTCCCAGCACCCCCTCCCCCGAGCCTGGGACCTTTGAGAGTGTCCAGCCCGACGGGGCCTGGTTGACGGCTGTCACCCGTGTCCCCACAGATGAGACCCTGTACGAGGCCCCGGAGCCCATCTTCACCAGTAACAGCTCCTGCAGCGGCCTCGGTGGCTGCCACCTCTTCCTCACCACAGTTCCTGTGCTGTGGACCCTGCTGGGCTCCTAGAGTCCGGACAGAGGACACCGGCCCCACGCGGGCCCCTCGACCTTGGCCCTCGGACCCGCCGCGGCCACCTTCGAGACAAAGTCCTTGCTGCTTCTCTTTCATGGTGCTGTCCCGCTGGAGGAGGCCGTCCACTCACCCGGGAGGCGACACCAGGACCTGATGCCTGAGGAGGAGACCCAGGCTGAGCCACTTTCTCCACGGTCGCCAGAGAGCTCCAGGCCTCCCAGCGTTGTTTAGTTCGGTCAGAAAGACGTGAGGGTCTTCTGTTAATTTAATTTATTCCCTGATGTTGCTGGTGACGTTGGGACAGGCCAGTGGGGTGAGTGGGGCAGAGGATCTCCAGCCGCCCAGACGGAGCCCACCGCGGACTTGCCTGACTCGGCAGGGTGCATGGTGCCAGCCCCTCACTCCCTGGGGCCCTGGGGGCCTCGTGCCCCTCTCCTAGTCGCTGTCCAGCCCCCCCTCCGCATCTGAGAAAGCCCTTCATCCTCATCCCTGCAGTCCGCCCCGCCACCGGGCCCCTCCACCGGGCACAACCGTCTCCAGGGCCAGGAAGACGTTTGATTTCTGTAAATAGAAGCCAGCAAATGTGTACTGTGATTTATTTTAATGTATTCCTGAGGACAGAATGGAAGTTCTTTTTTAAAAAATTTTTTTCCAGACCTTCGATTCGAGGGGACTTTTATTTTGGGGGGGAGGAGTGGGGTGGACTTTTTAGGATAGAAACAACACTTCGCAATAAACTCATTTTTTTTTGTCCGTTGGAGCCCTCCCCCCTCGATCATGTGACCTAGTAATGTTTGTAAGAAAAAAAAAGCCAAAAAAAAAAAAAAAAAATGGACGGGACTGAAAAGGAAGGGAGCTACCTACCAAAAATACAGAAAGAGCAAAGGCCGAGTGAAGCTGGCCACACAACACGTTTCTACGGATTTCGGATTTCTACCCACCTTTCCTCACTCTGTGTTTTATATATATTCTATATAAATATATATTGTGGATGGCCGCCATGGCGAGGGGTGGCTGGGGGCTTTTGTAGGGGCGGGGGGACGGGTGGCCCGCCCCCTCATCACAATCAGCTTTGAAGTCTGTATTTTTTTATAATAAAATGGACAAACTGTAAGGTGTGGGTGTCCGTCTGTCGGGGTGGGTTAGAATTTGGGCAGTTGGGAGGGTTCTGGGGAGTCCCTTGCTTGGGGCAGTCCCCACTGCTTCCTGTCTGATCTCAGGGTGCTAGGGGCTCTGCACATAGGAGGCTGGCTTCTTAGGGACCCCCCCCCTCGATTCTCTGACAAAAGCCTGGCTTGAAGGCGCATGCCTGTCACCGCAGCATGGCGGGACCGAGAGGTGCAGGCAGCAGCCTTGATGTACACAAACAAAAGACTGTGTCTCCACACAATGGGAGGCTCGCCCACCCCGAGATCGCCCTCTGACCTTTATAAGTGCACCCCCCCCACACACACACACACACATACACAGAAAATGAACGCTTCTGAGTCATCTCCATCGCCAGGCTACATTTCTGTGACTCAGTTTCCCCATGTGACTCAAGTGTGTGAGGGCTGTGGTGATTTCATCTCTCTCTCTGGGAGAAGGGAGGCCTAGGGTTCCCCAGCTGAGGTTCCCCGCTTGGGGTTGCCGACAGGCGTGGGGGTCACCCATGAGAGGTGACCCCACAGGGTCTGGGACCCCAGCAGCGGCCCCTCGCCTGCCTGTCACCCACAGCGACCGCGTTCGGGCACAATTAGCCAAGAGGCAACGCTCCGAGCCCATTAATGCAGCCGCTCTGGGCCCTGCAACGGGAGCTGCTTCCTAATGAGGCCGGTGGACCGTACAAAGGGCCTTGTGTCCATGCCCGCCCTGCCCAGGGGAAGGCGGGCCGACCGGCAGACGCTGCCTTGGGGAGGCCCGGCTGCACCGGGGATGAGCTGGAGCCCAGAGAGACACCCCCACCTGGATACCCAGACCAGGATGCTGCCAGCCCCAGGGACCCTGACACTCCCAAGGTTACACATAGGGAGATGACGCCAGCTACAAGCCAGGGTTTGGTGGCCAGCACTTGGGAGGTAGAGGCAGGTGGATCTCTGAGGTCAAGGCCAGCCTGGGCTACAGTGTGAGGCACCGTAAAACGGAGGAGAAAAGAGTGAGGGCCCCAGAGACGGCTTGGTGGGTAAGCCTGCTTGCTGCACACTGAGGACCCAAGATCAAGCCCCAGAATCCATGGAAAAAGCCAGTGGAGGCCATGCACGTTTACAACCCGGGGCCTGGGACAGGGACACAGGATCCAGGCGATGCAGATGAACCCTAGGGCCGGCTCCTCAGCCTGCTGTCCAGCCTGGGGCAGGTGCTGGTGCCTCTGAGGCCGGGACTCAGCAGACCAATGCCAGACTCCCCTGAGCTCCGGCCTGGGGCCCGCCCCCACCCCAGGCACCCCACCCAGGCCGAGCCCTGCAGTCTCCGGAGCCGAGGTGGCATCGGTATGCTCGTCCTGTGTTTGCGTCTTTTCCACCCGAAGCTTCCGGAGAGAAGCAATCTCTCTCCCGCAGCCCTTTACTGCCGCCTCGGTAGCCACCGTGGGCAGGGGGTGGTGGCGTGGGGGACAGCCAGGTTCGAGGTCCCCAGGGACCCTGATGATGTCTCTGGCCCCTCAGTTCTCAATAGAAAGCAACATCCACCTCCTCCCAGCCCCCCAAGCGAAAGCCACGACCACCTTTCTTTCTTTTTCTTTTTCTTTTCTTTCTTTCTTTCCTTTTTTTTTTTTTTGTAGACAAGGTCATACGTAGCCCAGGCTGCCCTTGCTGTGTAGCCCAGGATGACCTTGAACTCCGGATCCTCCTGCCTCCATCTCCCAAGTGCTGGGATGGCAGGTGTGTGCCACACCCAGCATGGTTTTTTTTGCTTTTCTGCAAGCAATTCTCCTTTGTCTAGATTTTTCTTTTCATCTTTGGACCCTCTGCCCGAGGGTGAGGATCCAGGACTGTCTTAATCCCTGTCTGTCTCTGCCACCTAGAGTGCACTTGGTACACAGTGGGCACTCAGTCAATGTCCGTTTACTGACTGAATAAATGTTGTATATATCTATGCAGATAAAGCTGCATGATCAAAAAGAAAACAAGCGTGTCAAACACAAACTGCCCTGGGGCGGCCGAGGCAGAGGATGGTCAGTTTGGGGTCAGCCTTGGCGATGGAGCAAGAGGAGCCCATTTTAAAAAAAAAAGACGTTTGCATGTTAAAACGAATAAATAGCAAATGTCTCTCCTGTCAAGGTCAGGGCCCTGTTTGTATGCACTAAGTGAGCACCAGCTGTGTGCAGACATCACTAGGCTCCTCCTCCATCTTGGCACCTGGCGGGACCTTCCCTTGCCCTGGGATGCATCTGGGACACTCCAGCCCCTAAGCCAGGCTACAGGGGGACACCTGGACACAGCCCGGAGACACTGGGGAACCACGAGAGATGACACGGGGCGGAAATCAACCAGACACAATTCCCCCGCGTGGACGTGGGGACACCCGCAGACCTGAGGGCTTCCACCCAGGGGATGCTAGTCTCAGGTGCTGGGGAGCAGCCACGGAGGGTGGGGGCGTGGCCTGATGGGCGGAGCCTGGGGCAGGTACCTGTGGGACTGGACTTCCTGGGAGGGGGCGGAGTCTAAGGTCAGATGCAAGGTGGGAGGGACGTGGCCCGGGAGGGGTGGGACTTGGGGTTCAGTCATGGGGTCAGAGGCCTCCTGGAGCCCCTGCAGGTGTGGGAGGGGAGCTGCACCCCCAAACGTGGATGGACAGAGCTTCTGGGGCTCCCCGACCCAGCCATGCCACAGAGGACTTAGGCAAGTGTTTCTGCTTTTATTGAGGCCAGGGAGGGAGAGGGTGGGGTGGGGACTCAAGGCTGGGGACCAGGGGCTTGGTGAGTCATACAGGCCTGGGACCCCTCTGGCTGGGTAGGGTCAGAATCCCTGTCCTGGGCTCCCCACCTCCACCCTCTACACTTACTGGCTCACAGACCAGGCCTGAGAGAGGGAGGGACCCCATCTGGGTCCCCTAAGGAGTGTCCACCCAGACTCTCCTAACCCCATCGATGGAAAATGGAGGTCTAGGAGCCCAGGAGGGAAGGCTCAGTTGGCCTTATGGGCAGTGTGGCCCACGGGAGGGAGGCTGGGCGGTGGCCATGGAGAAACTGAGGCCTCTCTTAGGCCCCACGGGTCGATGGGATAGGACCAGGATCATCGAGCTGGGCGGAGAGGACTGTGTGCTGGACCAGGTCTGATGAAGCCAAGACACAGTCAGGGTCCTTCCCTGTAATGCTGGTCCCCACTGTCCTTTCTCCGTCTTTGCATTCGGGGGACTAAAAGTCTACCCCAATCCTGCTCCCACAGTGGACCTAACTCCTGGGGATAAGAGAATCTTACAGCACACCTTTAATCCCAGCACTCGGGAGGCAGGGACAGACAGATCTCGAGGCCAGCCTGGTCTACAGGGCTACACAGAGAAACGCTGTCTCGAAAAACAAAACAAAACAAAATCAAAATTATGTCTAGTTTCTGATGCTTGTTGGGCTAGCCTCTTCTCCCAAGGAGAGAGATAATTGCTTTTCCTGCTGGGCCTCAGTTTACCCATCTGTACCACAGGCCTACTTTATAGTTGACCGAGGAAGGATGGCTCATTCTCTAGGCTCCATGTGGGGACCCTGTTCATGGCTTGTGGGTGGGGTGGGTCCCTGGAGATGCCAGCCAGTGGGGATCCCAGCTCTCTCCTGGCACCTGAGCTCCTCCAGGCCAGAGCCAGTTTGGGGAGCTCGCTGGATGGGACAGCCTTCAAGGGTCCTTTCTCCAGCAGAAGTGGGAGCCAGGAGTCACCGTGGGACGGCCAGGGAGTCTGGAGTCTTTAGACAGCCTTCTGGTGGTCCTGGCAGAATTGGGGGCTGTCCCCAACCCTCTCCTCTGTCACCACTGCAGAGCTAGAGTTAAGGCAATATCTCACTCCCTCCCGCCCTTTGTCAGTGACAGCTGGGTCCCCACACACTGGGGCGATATTAGTGTCGTTTATCACACATGAACAGGCCTGTGGCTTAGCAGCCATGTCTGTGGCTATGAGGGGAAACTGAGGAACAGAAATGTGTGACCTGAGGCCATATCTTTAGGGACTCAATAAACCTGACTTCCAGCACCTTCCTTAGTTAAGGACCACCATGGACCAAGGTCCATGGACCAATGTCCATCCAGCAGTTTCCTTTTGTTGGTCAGGACGATGGCTGAGGACTCGGAGGGTTCCTTTGTGTCTCACCAAATCTGCCACCTTCCAGGAACACTTGCTCAGGGTCTCAAGGAACCTGATGGGTGGACTGAGTCAGTGCTCTCCCTGTCGGCTGGGGGCAGCTGGAGGCGCTGGCCTCCTTTCCCATTGTTCACACCCCCTTGGAAGGCCAGAGATGGGGCTGGTAGCAGGCAAGGCCTCTCTCAGATGAGGGAGGCAGCAGGGGACTCCACGGGAGCCAGTGGTGCTGGCTGGCAGATCTTTAAATTAAAATACATATATACACCGGATAAATAACCCGGGCCCATATCCTGGTGACAGGCAGAATTAAGTTGCCTGGTTGGGGACCCGACAGTGAACACTGAGGACAGCAGGAGAGGACAAGAGATGTCACCTGCTCTCACGGCCCCCCGACCGTCCCTGGTTCTATTCTGCCAACCTTCCCACACACACCCTCCCTCCTCCCTGCTGGGGACCTGGGACAGATGCTGAGAGAGTGAGATTTGAGGGTTTAGGACCCCAGATTCTGGGTCCCAAGTTCTGCCAGAGGAAGGAGGCGTTAGGCAGATCACCAGCTCTCAGGAGTCCCTGCAGTCTGTCCCCTGTCTCGCACAGGCCCAAGGAGGCCCCCAAGGGGCCCCCACACAACTGCGGGGTCCCCAGCCCCAGAGCCCACGGAGAGGGGCGGAGGGCGGGAGGGTTTTTTCAATTAGGAATCAGCTAATCGCCAGAGAGGGCCGCTCTGGGGCCCAGGGAATCTTTTCTGAAAACCCTGTACAATGTTAATGACCTGGACAATCCCGGGATTAGGCCACTGGGAGGGAAACCAAGGTGCGGGGCTGGCTGGGGGATTAGCAGATCGGAGGCTGGGGGAGCGGGCTTTGGGGGAGCGGGCCCTTGAAATCCATTTTCTCATTGAAGATTCCAATTTTATAGCTGGGGAAACTGAGGCCCGGAGTGTGGGGGCAGGGGTCCCTCCAAGAGCACCCTCCCCAAGGCAATCAGGGCTGTTATTCATTAGCTGTCCCTCCCTCGGTTTCCGTGAGGATAGACCCTACCCAGAGCATGGAATCCCAAGGGGCTCTGATCTCAGGCCCCTGCACCCCAGTGTGTCCACAGGGCCCATCACTGTGTTCCGGTTTCCTGGAAGTTTCCTCCTGATACTGATCGTGTAAAAGATCTCCCACGGTCTGTGTTTGCTGGGGTCGGGTGCTGAGTCGGCTAACTGTAGAAGGATGGCTGTGAGCTTCCTCGGGATCCCGTGGGAACCATCGCAGAGGAGGAGTGGCTGTGGGCTTCTTTTCCTCAGGCCACGGGGATGGGCAGATGCTGAACAGACAGCAGAGAGGGACCCCCGTGCAGAGTGGGTGGCTGGGGGAGCGGGGAGGGAGAAGAAGGGTGTTCTGTGGGGTTTCTCTTTCCTTTTATTTAATATTTTGTTGTTTGGTTGGGTTTGTTTGTTAGAGAGAGGCTCTTTTTTTTATTTTTTATTTTTTTGGTTTTTCGAGACAGGGTTTCTCTGTGTAGCTTTGGAGCCTGTCCTGGAACTCGCTCCGTAGACCAGGCTGGCCTTGAACTCACAGAGATCCGCCTGGCTCTCCTTCCTGAGTGCTGGGATTAAAGATGTGCGCCACCACTGCCCAGCGAGAGAGGGTCTTATGTCACTCAAGCTGGCTTCAAACTCACTATGTAGCTGAGGATGACCTTGAACTCCTGATTCTCCTGCCTCAGCCTCCCAAGTGCTGGGATGACAGGTGTGTGTCACCAAGCCTGGCTTATGGGGTGCTGGGGATGGAACCCAGGACGTCATGCAAACTGAGTTACAGCCTTTCCATTTTTTATTATTATTATTATTATTATTATTATTATTATTATTATTATTATTATT
>CABHPR010118229.1:0-22824 GCA_902168415.1 Peromyscus melanophrys | reverse complement strand
ATTAAGGAATTCCCACTAATAGGCTTTTGGATTAAGCCTGAATTTTTCAGTTGTGACTTCTTAGTACATAGATATGTGCTTATGGGGAAATGAGTTTATATAAAGTTAATGTTGTTACTTTATGAGAAAGATGGAGTGACATTGTTGTTATTTGCAGGAGTGATACTGCTTAGAATCTCAAATCTTACTTTCTCCCCATTCTTTGCAATTTGCTTGCCACCATTTGTGTTGACTTGGGGGCAAAAGGAAGTGAAGATCGTTAGTGAGGTGGTTTTTTTCCCATTAAAAGTCTGTTTTCCCTTTTCATTTGTTTGGGTTACTGGCCCATTTTAAGCAGAAGCATGCTGCTTGTCAGTTTGCTGTACTACTTGTGTATCAGAAGCAGATGCTCACTGGCTCAACATTAATGTTCAAATGTTGTTATACTTCAGTAGTATGATGATTTATATTTGATTGATTTCCCTATTGCTACTATGGTTTACTTTTTGTTTATTTGCAGCACAGAAAGGTGTAACGAATCCAGCACCACAGGAGAAACATGAGAGCATATCAGATATATTAAAAATAACTCAGTTTTTACAGTTTGCTTTAATTCAGTGTCGAAAAGAATTCAAAGATATAAACACTATAAATTTTCATTCTGTTGTTGAGAAGTACGTAAGTGAATTTTTTAAGCGAGGTTTTGGTTCAGGTAAGCGGGAATTTTTCATGTTTTCATACGATTCACGATTAGATGATAAAAAATTCCTATACTCAGCACCAAGAAATAAATCTCATATTGACGACTGCTTACATACCTACATTTTTCAGCCAGAAATGTATCAGTTACCTATTTTTAAATTAAAAGAGTTATTTGAAGAAAATCGAAAACGTCAACAATTTAGTCCACTTTCAGATTATGAAGGTCAAGAAGAAGAAATTAATGGCTCAAAAATGAAATTTGGAAAACGAAATAGCTCAAGGGGTGAAACTACTGAACCTGTACAGCAGAAGTCATCTCATTCTTTAGATTATGATAAGGATAGAGTAAAAGAACTGATTAATTTAATTCAATGTACAAAAAAAAATGTGGGTGGGGACCCAGATGCAGAAGATCCTAGAAGCAAAAGTGTCTTAAAGAGGAAGCTTGAGGATCTACCTGAAAATATGAGAAAGTTCGCCAAAACCAGCAGTTCATCTGATAATTATCATCTATATGAAGGTAAAACACTACTTTTATGATAATAACCAAAATACATAACCTTGGTTCTGTTCTTTCCCATGTTATAGTAATTCCCAAATTACTAAGCTTAAGAGCCAAATACAAACTGTCCTAGGTACTTGGTTGGGTTTGGGTTCTATGTTTTTTTTCTTTTTGAGGCAGGGTGTCACACAGGCTCTGACTGGCCTGGAATTCTCACCAGTCTTCCTTCCTCAAGCTTCCCAGGGAGTACAGTTACAGGTGTGAGCATGCCTGCCTGGCTTGTTCAGGATTGGTTGACTTTGGAAGTTTTTACAGTTTATTAATCCTACCCTTAGAAATTGTACACTCACAGCAAATAAGTCATTGCAGGGGCTTTACACTTTGACTGTTATCCACTCTCTAGCTTACTTTTTGCCAGTGCTAACATGTTCCTTTTGCTGTTGGCTTGTGGTCCTTTTCTTTCTCAACACGCTATGTTCTTCAGCTGTGTGTTATAGCTCAATTTTTCTTTGTACAATCCAAGAAAACACAAACTATCCTAAATTCAGTTACCCTGCCACCACCAAAATGGGTTCTAATCCCAAATACAAAGATCAGGTTTGGTATTGTACATTTCTTTTTTCCTGAATTTGTCTCACTATTGACTTTCCAGGGTGACAGACTGAATAATCATTTGTTTCCTTTGAAGTATTTGGTTGGTCATGAACGTCCTGGTTCAGATAGTTACTATGTCATTTGTGGTGACCACAGATCCCTCAAGCAGTTAAGGAGTGAAAGAGTTTACTCCTGTTTTTGAATACATGTATTAGAATACAACCACGATGCTGGGCATCGGTGGCGCACATCTTTAATTCCAGCACTTACGAAACAGAGCTAGGTGGATCTCTGTGAGTTCCAGGCCAGACTGGTCTACAGAGCGAGATTCAGGACAGGCACCAAAACTACACAGAGAAGCCCTGTCTCGAACCCCCCCCCCCCGCCCCCCCCCCCATACAAAAGAATACAACTATGGCCATTCATTTATGTGTATATAGCTGCTTTCACACTGAGATGGCAGAATTGCAGTAAAGACTGTATGGCCCATGATATTTAAAATACTTACTGTTTGATCCTATATAAAAATACTTACCCTGCTGTGTCATATTTCTTAATTGTTCAATTTAGGCTAATATAAAGTATACTCAATACATTTAAGCCTAGCTTGAACTTAGTGCTTACACTATATTTTGTTTTCACAATGAGAGATGTTTGTTGGATTGTTTTAGGCTGTTGCTTAATGAATGGACCCTTCTGAGCTTTAAAGTGAAATTTCTTAGATTTATACAATTACTGTTGTGTTCCTTTGTTGTACCCTTTTCAGTTGATAGAAATGGGAGACTGTTACCATAGTGTGTTTAAGTATTTTAAGTAAATTAAATACTCAGTGTTTAAACCTTTTTATACTGACTAGTTCAGAAACATGAAATGTGAGGTTTTGGGCTTTTGTTTTGTGCTCAGAAACCTTGTTTTCTTTTCAGATGTGTTTGTCTTTGACTAGGTTGGACAGATAAATATCCTTGCTATAATAAATACTTTTATGCTCTGAATGAACCATAAGCCTTGTTCATGGTAGATAAGCACATACCCACCGAACTGCATCCCCAACTCTCTTTACTTTTTGAAACAAGGTTTCACTAAGTTGCCCAGATTGGCTTTTAGCCCATTCCTCAGACCAGGCTAACCTTTTGCTGTCCACTTGTCTTGGCTTCCCAAGTATCTGGGAAGGCGTGTGCCACCAGAACTGGAATCTTTACTGTGTGTGTGTGTGTGTGTGTGTGTATTTTTAGATGTTATTGTTACTTATTGTCTGACAGTTCTCTAAAGCTGTCAGCTGAATGGTCATTCTTTTTTTTTTTTTAATTTATTTTATAATTTAATTTAATTTTACATATCAGCCATGGATTCCCCTGTCCTCCCTCCTCCAGCCCACCCCCCATTCCTATCTCCAGGGCAAGGACTCCCCTGGGGGGAATCTTTACTTTTATTCTTGAATTATCCATTGTGGTAGTCATTACACATAGCTCTTTAAGTTTCAATTAGTTGAAATGAAATAAAACTACATTTCACCAGCCATACAACTGTATCAGAGCACTGATAGGACTATTTCAGTCATTGCAGAAAGGTCTGTTTGACGGTGCTGTTGTCTGTTACAACTTTTAGGCTTTTTCTTCACTTGACTTAGGTATCTCTTTACTTTCAGTGTGTATGTCTTATCTCTTTTGTGTCCTTCCTGGTTTTTAAATTTCCTCAGTTCATTTCAGTATCTTCTCTGTATTGTTTTATTAAATTAAGATCAGTTTCATCTTCAGTATTTGGCTTTTCAAGGCTTTGTTTTCAGACTAACTAGGGTGTGGCCATGTTTCTTGTTCTTTCATGTGCTCTTCAAATTTTCAGAAACAGTTATAGTAGAGGACACATATTTGTAAAATCTAAGTCTAAAATAGTTTAGTTCCTACCCATAAATGCCTTACAAATGACTTCTAAGTTTTATTTTTAAAATATATTAAGTTTTTTCATTCTGTCATATAAATAGGTATACTGGCTTTTAAAATACAAGAGATGGTTTTTCTTTCTTTTCCTCAGAGTCTCCACAATCCATTGGCTTACTTGGACATGATCCTAACTTGAGACTGCAGCAAGAAGAGGCCTGTAACACTGGAGACGTCCACAAGCTTTATAATTGGTTATCAGAAGCACTAGCAAATGCACGACACTCAGATGCATTCCTGACAGATACAGTCAACAAGGCTTTAGGATTGAGTAGCAGTGGTACCTGTGAAGAGCTAAGACAAAAGTGTGAATATGAGTTGAATCCTGCTTTAGATAAGAAAGACTGTGAGCAGCATACTTGTACAAAAATTGAAAACGTCCATTTTAAGGGTGCTCAGAGCCCACTGCTAGAAGTTGATGTAGCATCTGTACAGTACCCTACTCTTCTTTCTACCAGTGAGGTAGGCATTGACCGTAAGCTACATTTGAAAGATGTAAACATGGCTTTCTGGTTATCTCTATTTGCTTTTGTGTATGTCAAAGAGTGTAGGCATACTTCAGGAAGTAAAAGTGTTTGTCTTAGAGGGTGATTCTAAGCTTTTCTTGTTGAAAAAAGGTAAATATGGAAGTAATGGTTTTTTATATGCTTTTGTGCTTTATATATAATCTAAAGTTTATCTAGTATGATAAAACTAGGGCTAGATAGTTTGTCAGATTGGCATAGCAGGAGTTAATTTCATATTGTTTTATGATGAAAAGGGTCCTTCAAACAGTGGCTGTTTTCTGCTGTAAGAGAATCTAAGTGAGGCAGATGAAGCAGTTGAATTTAGTAATATGGAGCTGCAAACTAAGCATTCTCTATTGTGCAGATATAAATGAGTAGGCTTTGGGATTATCTCTTGGTGATTCTCAGCTTTGCTTATTAAGGAATCCAATTGTTTATGCATGTCTTGTGTTTAGTAGACAGAGACTTTCTGCATTAGTCCTTACTTTCCTATGAGGAGCTGAATCCTTGAGGAGAGTACCACAATGGCACCATATTCTTAAGGGCTGTTAGCTCATTTATTCTTCTTTCTTTGAATCAAAGTCATATGTGCATACCTCGGCCTTTCTTTATGTAGTTTTGGGATATTTATTTTAGGGAGAAGATGGTGGTAGGAGATTTATATGGGTAGGCATTGAGATATTAACCTGTATTGTTTCTTAATACATTTAACAAGAGTGTAGGCTGGCCGGGCGTTGGTGGCGCACGCCTTTAATCCCAGCACTCGGGAGGCAGAGCCAGGCGGATCTCTGTGAGTTCAAGGCCAGCCTGGGCTACCAAGTGAGCTCCAGGAAAGGCGCAAAGCTACACAGAGAAACCCTGTCTCGAAAAACAAAAAAAAAAAAAAAAGTGTAGGCTGAATATGGCCTACTTTCTTTTTTTTTTTTTTTTTTAATGATTTTTATGTACATTGATCTTTTGCCTACATGGTTGTGTGAAGGTGTCGGACCCCCTGGAACAGGAGTTAATGACAGTTGTGAGCTGCCATGTAGGTGCTGGGAGTTGAACCTGGGTCCTCAGGAAGAGCAGCTAGTGCTTTTAACCACTGAGCCATCTCTCCAGCCCTACTTCCTGGTTTTATACCTTAAAATTCTGTTTCTATTCATTTAAGTATTGCCTGTTGGTATTGTTAAATACAATAACAGAGTTGAATATATAGACTATAAAATTTAAAACAAAAGTTTACCAGTCACTGCTTTAAATCGACACCAGTTTTGCATGTGTGGTATTTATTTTGTGTTTTTAAAGATTTACTTATTTTATTCATGTGATTGTTTTGCTCGCCTGTTTGTATATTCACCACATACATCTCTGGTGCCCTCTGAGAGCAGTAGAGGTGTCGGATCTCTTGAAAGAACTGGAGTTAAAATGGTTGTGAGCTGCTATGTGGGGTGCTAGGAATTGAACCTGGTCCTCTGCAAGAGCAGTTGGTGTTCTTTATTGCTGAGTGTTCATTTAATTTTTTAATTAAATTTTACTATTTTTATTTCATGTACATGTGAAGGTCAGAGGATAACTTCTGAAAGTTATCTATTGTGTGGCTCCTGAAGAGAGTACCTCAGGTCATCAGAGTTGGTGGCAAGTGCCTTTCCCCACTGAGCCATCTTGCCAGTCCTTAGATAACCTTTAAGGGCAATATATATTTTTTATTTCATTTATTTATTGGGGGAGGTATATGTTTATTCATGACAGGGTTTCACTCTGAACCCATGGCGGGCCTCAAACTTGATCCTTACTACCTCTGCCTCCTGAACCTGCTTATAGGCAAGCACTACCATTCCTGGCCTTGGCAAAATATATTTTAGATTTAAAGCTAGAGTATTATAATTTTACCATGTTGGTTTTATTTATTTGTAATGTTTAGACTGAAGTTTATGCATTTGCTGTGAGGAAGTAGTATAGTCTTGACATTAAATTTAAAAGGGAAGCTATTAAATGTACGTCCTTTATTTTTAGGATCCACATTTAATTAATGTCAATAATTTTGAAGAGTGCAGTCTGTGTCCCACTGTTTCCATTGAGCATGGATTCCGTACGCAGCATTCTAAGTCAAATGATGAAGAAGAGACAGAAATACATTGGAAATTGATTCCAATTACAGGTAAGAACTAGTATATTCGGCCATAGGTTTGCTTCCTTTTACTTAGGGACCAGTTTCCTGGAGAATTTCATCTTTCTAGATTCCTGTCTTGGTTCACGAGGTACCTATCTTACTTGGCTCTGCCATGAGTCTTTATTTTTAGCAATATATTATTTATCACTATTACCGTTCTTGATTGACTTCAGCAAGTATCTTCAAAAGGGCCTATTAATATAGGGGTTTAGAACATAGTTACTCTTCTTGTGGAGTTTTAGCATGTATGTTATCAATTGAAAACTGTTGATAGAAGCTGAACTTGGAGAAGTAGGTGTTGGAGTGAAATGATGCTCTTTGGGTAGCCACTACTTTTCACCTCATTAATCTAAACTTCACTACAACAAGCTGTCTGTCATCTAGCAACTGATCATGTTGAGGTTCATCTGTGTGAAGGAAATTGGATTTCCTAATGGTTCATTCTGGAGCACAGCGTGAAATTACCAAATGCAAATACCTCATGGAAACTTACTGAACCACTGGCGTTTGACAGTTGTTGAAAGATTGTCATTTGTAATACTCTTACTTGTCCATGCACACACTGCGTGCTCTTAATATTCAAGTTCTTATTCATCTTTGTTAGCTAAATATGTTTGGAGTTGTTTTCTGGGCACATCTTTTTCATTCCTATACCTTTATTTAGCCTTTGGAAGGAAATTGAAGAGTGACTTGCTGAAAAGTAGACTGGCTTGTGACTTATAATCTATGAGACCTATAGGGATTCTGAGAAGAATTTCTAAAACTTGAGTTTTCATGGGCTTCTGCACTTTTCTATACTTTGTACCTTACTGGAGGAGGCAAGAGACCCTAGACCTGATGATAGAGGAGAACTGATACTCTTTTATGAAATGGAGACATAGTGAAACTTTGAAATGAAATAGAAAAGTAGTTTGTAGGTGGTGGTTATTCTAACCTTTCTTCATTTGAAAACCTTCATAATTGCTGTTGAGTCATTTAAAGAAGTAATATAGGTATTTCTCTTTCCATCACCTGAATGGAAAGGGAAACAACTTTCCATTTCCAAATGACCTTTCAAGAATGTTTAGGCAAAAGAAGGAATATTCCTTTGTTAGCATTTGTGGTTGTCTGAAAGGTGCCTAATAGGAGTCACTGGTATCTGAAGAGAATCTACAAATCTAATGGATGCTTTCCTCAGGAGGGAATGCAAGAAGCCCAGAAGACCAGCATGGGAAACATGGTGAGAAACAAACACCAGGTGAGAAGGCTCACTTTGCTTTTCTTCCCAATGTGCCCTTCTTCAGAATGGCTAACTTGCATTCTGGGTCTTCATCGGTAGGGCATGGATTTCCTTTGTGCTCCAAATAGAGAAGTTTAGACCTCTTTTTTTTTTTTAAACTATCATTTTAACATTTAATTGTATCAGATATTCTTGTTACAAATGTAATCTGTGTTCTTGTCTATCTGATCAGGTGATTTAGGGATATGAAAATGTTTTCTTAATGCATTTCTTCAGATATTCTTTAGGAACCAATCTTTATTTTACAATGCAGCAAGATAACCATAATCATTTTTTTCCTTTTCATACTCTGTTCATAATCTTCAAATTTTTTTTGCCAACCTTTTTAAGTATAAAGATAACTTCTCAGATAGTTTAAGAGATTGAAAAACTATTTCCAGAAACAAAAATCCTACTAATTAGTTAATTGCAGTGGATGCACCGAAGACAGTCTCCTTTGTCTGACTGAGCTCAGGCGCATTCTGCTTCTCTGCACATCATCGTTGGCATTATTTTCTTGTCTCAGTTTGCTAGTGGTCTTTTTAATGTTTCCATTTGTTTTAATACTTTACTCTTTAAGAAATCTTGTGGGTCTTTTTGTTATTTTAATTTAATAGGAAAGTTAGGCGACTTTCTTAGTATTCATGGAGAAGTCTGAAGGTTTCTTAATTTAGAAGGAAAGCTAAATGGCATTTTTAGTAAATCTTTCTTAGTAAATTAACCCTTCTCATAATTTTCTTCAGGAAGATCTTTATCTCCTAGATGATTTATTTTTAAAAATACATGATGTAAGAAAGTACACAAGTTTTAGTGTACAGCTCAGTAATGTTCACATAAGTATAATCTGTGTGACTGCTACCCAAGTCAAGATGTAGAACAATCCCAGTGCCCTAGCTTTTCTTCTACATTTTCCTGGGCCATGATCTCTCCATTCACAGTAGGTAGCACTAATCTCACTTTCTTTACAGTATTTTCAATTTTGTTTCCATAAATTGAATCTACTCATGCCTGTTTGTTTGGCTCTTTCATTTCAACTTTGATGTCAAGGATTCATCTGTGCTGTGTATTGTCAGTAATTCTTTCTAGGAACAACAGTTATCTTGTTTGAACTTCATATTGTTCTGTAGACATACACCTTTCTCTTCCTTCAGATACTGTGTTCATATTTTATGATTGAAAGTTAGATCTAAATGACATTATTGTCTGAGAAATAATGCATTTTCTTCACATGTTAAAAGTCAAATGAAGCCGGGCGGTGGTGGCGCTTGCCTTTAATCCCAGCACTCAGGAGGCAGAGGCAGGCGGATCTTTGTGAGTTCGAGGCCAGCCTGGTCTACAGAGCGAGATCCAGGAAAGGCGCAAAGCTACACAGAGAAACCCTGTCTCGAAAAACCAAAAAAAAAAAAAGAAGTCAAGTGATTGGTACTTTGTTAACAGTCAGTAAATAAACCGAGTGCTGGGATTAAAGGCATGCACCACCACCGCCTGGCTGAAGATTGTTTTTTAAAAAGTGTTGATCTTAAAATCATACGGGGGCTGGAGAGATGGCTCAGCGGTTAAGAGCACTGGCTGCTCTTCCAGAGGTCCCGAGTTCAATTCCCAGCAACCACATGGTGGCTCACAACCATCTGTAATGAGATCTGGTGTCCTCTTCTGGCCCGCAGGCATAATGCAGGCAAAATACTGTATACATAATAAATAAACAAATCTTTAAAAAAAAAAAAAATCATACGGAGTAATTTGTGCAAAATAAAATTATGTTTATTCACATTCAAAGAGGTTTATTTGGCTTATAATTGTCATGTGTGGGTATGTATAGGGATGAGGAGTACATTTGAGTGTTTAGGTATAACTAAGTGTATATGGAAGCCAGAGGAGAACTTTTGTTTCTTCCTCTATTGCTAATTGCCTTACTACTTTGAGGGTTGGTCTTTACTGAAACAGAAGCTTGCCCTTTCAGTTAGGCTATTTTGTCATCAAGCTCCTGACGTCCACCTCTTTCAATCCCACAGTGTTACAGGCATGTGCATCCATACCTGGCTTTTTACATATGTTCTGGAGAATTGAACTCTGGTCCTAATGTTTTCATAGCCAAGTGCTTTTACCCACTGACCGTCTGTCTAGAATTTTGTTTTGTTTTGTTTTGAAACAGAAGGTTTTCATGTATAGCCCAAGCTGTCCCGGAACTTGCTCTGCCCCAAACTCAGAGATTTGCCTGCCTCTGCCTACCAAGGGACTGGGATTAATTTAAAAGTGTGTGCCCCCATCCTGGCTTGCCCCTAGAAGTTTTAATATGGAAAACTCTACGTGAGATTTAAGTTACATTTAAATTTTTTAAAAAGCTGTTGAAAATCCATGTCCTGATGTTTTTTTCCCCCAGTGGTGTGGTAACTCAAACATAGCTCTTAATTTCAAACATCTGTTAAAGACAGACACCTATATTGTCATAAAATAAATGTGTTGAAGACTACCTATATTTTTAAAACTTATTATTTTAATCAAAATAATTGCTCTCAATTTATCTACTCAGGAGGCTGAGGCAGGAAGATTTATGAGTTCAAAGCCACCCTGACCCTGTCTTACAAAAACAAAAGAGAATGGGGGTTAAAAAACAGAAAAAAGTTTTAAGTATGTTTACTTTGCTCTCAATAGGTTAGCCATTGTTACCAATTTCTTTTTTTCTTTTTTCTTTTTGGTTTTTTGAGACAGGGTTTCTCCGTGTAGTTTTGGTGCCTGCCTGTCCTGGATCTCGTTCTGTAGATCAGGCTGGCCTCGAACTCATAGAGATCTGCCTGGCTCTGCCTCCTGAGTGCTGGGATTAAAGGCATGCGCCACCACTGCCTGGCTACCAATTTCTTATATGTCCTTTTATATACTTAATATTATTACTATTTTTTTTACTTTATATTATTTTAAACTACATTTTTAATATTGTAAATTTGAGGGTAGAATATTCAGTATCCTGAGTCTTACAGAACTTGAACTTTATAATATACATTTCACACAGTTTTAATTGTTGACAAATTGGGTGTTTTGCTTTTCTTGTTTTGACCTTTGTCCCTGTTCTTACTGTATAAGTGTCTTTACAGTAATTGAATGTAGTGATCATGACATCGAAAAACTGAGTGTGGGGGAAAAAAAATGGGATTTTGTGTAGAAAGAATGTGCAGCTACATCTGAGTACAAACTTGGATTGTAAATTCACTGTAGTACTATAGGTTTGAAAATTTATAAATGCATTTTCTGATTTAGAGTCAACATTGTCTATACTACAGTAGTGCTGTGTTAGGGAACGGTGTTGGCTTAAGACCAAAAATTTCTAATTTTTCAAAGTCTTAAAATTGTGTGATAACTTTTTAGGCAAAAATTTTGACTTTATTTCTCTAAAATATAAAATATATTACTATAAATTAAAGTTAGATATATTTTCCTCTTATATTTAAAAATAGGGTACTTGCTTTGAAAAGTAGTTTTAAAAACTTAGTCATGTTTGAATTTAAGATTTGTGGGGAAAACAACAGTGTGATCTTACAGATTGAGCCAGTTCTTACAAGTCAAAGGTTGTAGTCCTATTAGCACTGGATTACACAAAGACCTTGTCATCCAAAATGTGTAGTTTTGGATTACAGGAATAAAGAAATAAAGAAAAAAATTTCTTATTTCTTTTTGGAATTGTTTACAAATAAATTAAGATACTAGGAGAGCATTATCAAAGGTACTACTCAATGCAGCTATGAAATATTTCAATTCTTTTTTTGAGCCTTTCTTTCCTGACAGAATGAGTCTGTTAAGTTGTAGGCAATCCATTAACCAACCTGTATGTGAAAGCCAGCCTAAAAATAGACACAATAATTTAAGGTTTTTTTTTTGTTTGTTTGTTTTTAAGATTTCTTTAATGTACTTCGAGGTTTTGCCTGCATGTATATCTGTCTGTATGACGTGTCAGATCCCCTGGGTCTGGAGTTACAGACAGTTGGGAACTACAGTGTGGGTGCTGGGAATTGAACCCTGGACCTTTGGAAGAGCAGCCAGTGCTCTTAACCACTTGAGCCATTTCTCCAGCCCCTAATTTTTTAAGATCTTAAATGCTACAGTATTTCTGTTGGGCCTTCCCGTTGCCTTATTTTCATTCTTAAACTAAAGTGGTATTATCATTACTTGGCCATGGAATCCAGTATTATAATAGTCTGTTAATATCAGATGTATAGAATGGTAGGAAAGCAAAAACAGGGAAGTGACTTAACATGTTTATACCAAAGAGGCACCTCTTTTTTTTTTTTTTTTTTTAAATCTTTTTCCAAAGAGGCCCTTTTGAACACTTGGAAAGAAAGCATAGAAACTGTTCAATGTTGCTACTCTGTCTACTGAAATCCAAAGCCTAGCCTATAAGTAGAGAAGATAGGGTTCACACAGTTTTTTGAGGTTTTTAATTTACTTTGCAATGCATATTTTCAAATATATACCTAAACTGATGTGTTTTAAAATGAGTTTTTGTTAGTTTTTTAATGTTACCCATTTGGATTGCTCTTATAATAATAAATTCTTCTTGTATAGGAATGAAATCACCAGGAGAACAACTGGTGTGTCTACCACCAGCGGAAGCCTTTCCTAATGACCCTCGGGTAATAAATAGAGAAAGAAGTTCCGATTACCAGTTTCCATCCTCTCCGTTTACAGACACTGTAAAGGGCACCACTGAGGAGGACCTGTTGACAGGTCAGGTGGTGACAGTGGAAGAGCAGTGTGTGCCAGCAGCAGAGCCCCCTACAGTGAGCGAAACCACAGAGAACACAGTGTTAGGAGAGTTCCATCTCTTTTCTAGAAAGATAGAAGAGATTCTGAAGCAGAAGAATGTTTCATATGTTAGTACAATTTCCACACCTATTTTTTCAGCACAAGAGAAGATGAATCGCCTATCTGAGTTCATATATTCTAAGACTTCAAAAGCTGGTGTACAGGAATTTGTAGATGGTTTGCACGAAAAACTAAATACTATTATTATTAAAGCATCAGCTAAGGGTGGGAATTTGCCACCAGTAAGTCCTAGTCATTCTCATACAACAGCATTGACTCCTCTGGGAAGGCATGTTGTATCCATTTCCTCAAGTGACTTCAGCAGTAAAGACCTTTTTGAGCCACTGTGTCCTGAACCTTTGAAAGATAACAGTTCTAATGAGCAGTATTCCTCTTCGCTTCAAGTAGAAATGAGCCAGCCACACCACTGCAAGGAGTTCATGTTGACTTCTGATCACACTGTACCTGGTGATACTGCCCTGGAACCAGTAGAAAAAGAAATAACAAAATCACCCAGCGATATAAACATTTCTGCACAACCAGCTCTTTCAAATTTTATAAGCCAATTAGAACCTGAAGTATTTAATAGTTTGGTTAAAATAATGAAAGATGTCCAGAAAAATACTGTGAAGTTTTACATTCATGAAGAAGAGGAAAGTGTGCTTTGCAAAGAAATAAAGGTAACTATTGAGAAGGTAATCATAGCACTATATAAACTCAGTGGTCTGAAATCTATAAAATATAATTGAATTTTAAAGGTGGCCATAATATAGTTTCTGAATTTAGTAATTTCATAATTGAATAAAATAGGAGTGCATTGAACTAAACATAGAATCTGTGATCTCAACATTGTACATGTCAGAATCTTTTTTTGTATAACTAAGGGCCTGGAGCTGCAGCTCAATTAGCATGTGTTAAACCCAGAGTTTGACACTAGCCCCCATCCCCTGCTGAGATGGGGTAGGAAGAAGCCTCTGGTCATACTGCAGATTTATTTGATTCTGAGATTAGCTTTAAAAAAAAAAAACAGCTTAGGTGTTTTTATTTTATTATTTTTGGAGGGTACTAAAGTGCACATACGGAGGTTCTAGGACAACTTGTGAGAGTCAATTCTCGTTACTACATGAGCCCTGGGGATAGCAAGTACCTTTACCTGCTGAGCCATCTTGCTGGCCTTTGATTTAGTGATTTTAAATAAGGCTTTCTTACTTGGTTTTTAATGAATGAAAAGGAAAACTGCAAAGAGTTAATGTAGGTTCTAGTGTTCATCTCATGTGGGATTTTATTAATCAGATGGAAACAGCTGTCCAGAAAGGGCATAATGATACATTCATGTGTCTATTCTTGATGCCCTGACCACTGTCACAGCTTTTACTGATTAAAAAACTTAGTGGTCCTGAAAAACTCCCAAAGCTATAGAATACCATTTCAGGTATTTGATCTGGGGGTTTTGAAGTAACTGCTTGTTCCCATTTATGGAATTTATTTATTGTAACTGGAGTTTCTATATGTCTTGTTAGAGGAAGCAGAGGGACTATAAATGACTTAAAACATTAAATAGTTCAGAAACTCAGTATTGATAACAAATGCATAATCCATTTATCTTCATAAGATATCTCATGTTAGCTTGTTGGATGTGGTATCCCAAGTAATGAAGAACATTGAAATGGGAAAGGATGCCTAGCACTGTTGTGCTTTCCTTATGTTTTCTTAGAAGGGTGAAAAAAGACTTGGCTGCATCTTTGTCTTCTGCAATTAACTTTCCCAACTCTAGAAACACATTTCTAACACAGAACTCTCAACATACCTGCATGTTGGTGTAGTACTAGGCAAGAGAGTTAAGTTGAACACAGTGTAATTTTCCCTTTTAAAAAATGGATTGGTAAATACCTGTGTGACATCTGTATTGAAGAGATAGGAAATAGAATTCTCTATGAGTGGTGCTTTGAATTATGGCATGAATTATTATCATTATTTACATAGAGTAAGACATTCTCTCTTTCAAGTCTTGTAGAAAATTAGGTTGGAACATTATTTTTTATTTGTTATTTTTAAGCAGGGTTTCACCATGTAGTCCTGGCTATCCTGGAACTCATGTGTAGAGCAAGGTGGCCTCAAACTCAGAGTCCACCAGACCATGTTTTATGAATGCTGTTTCTGGCAGGACACTTTAATTCTTTTAATCAGTAGGAATTTTCTTGCTAAAGCTTAGAGTAAAAGGCCATTAATAATTTAAAGTTCTAAATATTTCTGAAATCAGACTGTTTTGTTACTATATCAGTTATGCAGTAGTATGCAGAATAATATGAATTTTGAAGTTTGAATTAAGAAATGTAAAAAAGGGGCTGGTGAGATGTAGTTAAGAGCACTGGCTCTTCTTTCAGAGGTCCTGAGTTCAATTCCCAGCAACCACATAGTGGCTCACAGCCATTTATAATGGGATCTGATTCCCTCTTCTGGTGTGCATGAAGACAGGTCACTCATATACATAAAATAAATATTGAAAAAAAAATTAAAAAGAGCACAGTCAGCCCGGCAGTGGTGGCGCACGCCTTTAATCCCAGCACTCGGGAGGCAGAGCCAGGCGGATGTCTGAGTTCCAGGCCAGCCTGGTCTACAGAGCAAGTTCCAGGACAGGCACCAAAACCTACACAAAGAAACCCTGTCTCAAAAACCAAAATAACAACAACAACAAAAACAAACAAAAAAAAGCACAGTCACCAATGGTCCTGTCAGATAATTTACCTTTTCATATTAGTAAACTACAAGGTACTTTGAGATCTTTCTAAAAACTTCACAGTTGAAGGCAAAATCATTGTGGAAAATGCTATCTTGACAAATTGTAGTCCTTGTCAAGAAGGGTTTTGATTATGCTGTTGGACCAGCTCTACTAATGTAGAGAAATTTAATGTCCTGTCTTTGGAATGAAGAGTGTCACCTCAGGATCATGCAGTTCGCTTCAGGGTTTGGCCAGCAAGCAAGCAAAGTGCCAGGGAGCTCATCAAGGATTAACTGCTTGTGTCCCGTGAAAAGGTAGTGCTGTATTGAAGATGGAAACTTGACAGAAAGGGCCAAATTAGTATGTAAATATCATTGCTCCTACTAAAGATGTCACATGAATTATTTTTGAGTTGTTTTGGATTAAATAATCTTCAGTGGTCATGCACGTGCTCTGAAGGGAAGTGTTTCTGGTAATACTGTCACAGATCACTAAGAGCTAGCCTAAGGAAAGGAAAGGGGAAACAAAGGAGTGGCTAGGACCAGGCCCTGGGTTTACAGTAATGAAAGTAAGTGGGCCAAGAATCTGACTAACCCATTGTTCTAACAGCAATTTAACTTTAGTATGCTTTCTTCAAACTGTAAGAGTGGATATGATGAGCTCCCCAGTCTTCTAAAGTTAAAGTTCATAGTGTCTTAGGTAAAGCTTATCAGCTTATGTTTTCATTTTTCATGTTGGAAATTGATGTTTGCTAAAAAGTTTGTTAATATTGACTTAGTTGCTTTTCTTTGACAGGAGTATCTTACCAAATTAGGCAATACAGAATGTCACCCAGATCAGTTTTTGGAAAGAAGATCAACCTTAGATAAACTATTGATTATTATTCAAAATGAAGACATTGCAGATTTCATTCACAAGGTAGACTATTAAGTCCAGTTCACTAATTTGTTTTCTAAAACTACCCCATTGTTAAATCTTTTTTTTTTTTTTTTTTTTTTTTCTTTTTGTTTTTGTTTTTTCGAGACAGGGTTTCTCTGTGTAGCTTTGCGCCTTTCCTAGAGCTCACTTGGTAGCCCAGGCTGGCCTCGAACTCACAGAGATCCGCCTGGCTCTGCCTCCCGAGTGCTGGGATTAAAGGCGTGCGCCACCAACGCCCGGCCCATTGTTAAATCTTATTCTGAGAACAAAGCTCTTGTTTTAAAATGAAGATAAAACTTAAGTACCTGTCCAAGAGCCAGCTTGTGAGAATTGTATATGTGAAGGAGTTGGATGTTATGTTTTAAAATGAAGATAAAACTTAAGTACCTGTCCAAGAGCCAGCTTGTAAGAATTGTATATGTGAAGGAGTTGGATGTTATGAATTTTCCGTTATTCAGATTAGTTAAGATGAATAGATGTGCTGGATTCTTGAATGTAGAGGGAGGGGCGTTCTGCTAACTCTTCATACTGTTATCTAGATATGAATGTCCAGATAAAATTTTCTGCCATGAATCCCCAGTCACCTTGGATTTAGCAGTATGTTGTCTTGGTCTTAGGAGGCTGCCTCAGATCAGCCTTTCATTACTGTCTTAGTACCATAGGCTCTCCTCCCACCCCATTTTTTTTTTTTTTTTTTTTTAAGGCAATATCCTGTGTAGCCTAGACTGGCCTCCTAATCCTCCTTCCTCCTTATCTCAGGTAGGATGACAGATTGATATCACCACACCTGGCTCCTTGTTTTGAGTTCTAGCTGTTTGTAGGTTTAGAGATACATTAGCATTTTATCCATTTTGTGTTTCAGCCTAATGTAAACTCCTTTTCCCTTAGTGTTCTGTTCATACATATTGGTTTATATTGGAAGGTAATACTTAAAATATTAATTTTGTGACTTTCCAGAGGCAATGATGAGCAATAGTGTATTTTTTTAAAGCTTTATTCTTAGGTTATTCTATACTTAAATATATTTATTTGTTCATTTATCCATCCTATTTCTGGTTTTGTTATTTAACAGGTACCTGGCTTGGTGACTTTAAAGAAGCTCCCATGTGTTAGTTTTGCTGGTGTTGATAGCCTGGATGATGTTAAAAATCATACATACAATGAGTTATTTGTGTCTGGTGGCTTTATTGTGTCTGATGAATCAATTCTAAATCCAGAGGTTGTCACAATTGGTAAGAATGAATGTGTTATTTTTAGCATGTTATTTCTGGGTTTTGGTTGCCCTAGGTTTTCAGGGAAAATTTAAACTAAGGGATTAAAAAATGTATTATCGCCGGGTGATGGCGGCGGCGGCGCACGCCTTTAGTCCCATCATTTGGGAGGCAGAGGCAGGAGAATCTCTGTGAGTTCCAGGCCAGCCTGGTCTACAGAGTGAGTTCCAGGAAAGATGCAAAGCTACACAGAGAAACCCTGTCTTGAAAATAAACGAAGTATTATCTATTGTTTCATTTGCAGCTGACTATTTCTTTTCCTGAGCTTTTGCCACCTCAGTTTTCTTCTCCATTCTTTATACATTTAGAGATACATTAGCATTTTATCCATTTTGTGTTTCAGCCTAATGTAAACAAACACACGCACGCACGCACGCACGCACACACGCGCGCCCTGCTATGGCACTTGGACTACTTCAGTGGTGGTATCATTATTGGGTATTTGTTTTGTTTGTAAGTGTTTAAGAGTTTTAAGGCTATAAGGAGTTCCCTTTTCCCTCAGAGTAAGATGATAAATATATGGTACATCAAAAATAGATCTATATAAATATGAATAAGCACTTCTTACAAAATGTAGGCATGGCATAGACTCTTTAATACTGACTTTAAAATCTGAATTTCATTGTCTCTAACAGAGAGCCTGAAAAATTTTTTGACATTCCTTGAAGAACTTAGTACTCCAGAAGGAAAATGGCAATGGAAAATCCACTGTAAATTCCAGAAGAAACTGAAGGAACTGGGCAGGTAAGACACAGAAAATTTTGAATAATTGTTGTTTTAACATTGTTCTCAAAAAACCTTTTTGTAGTTTGTAGATTATGAAGTTTTCATGTATGTCAACAGACAATAAATGTGTGTATATATTGAATTATTCCATTCTCTTTAAAGAAGTGGTATTCTTGTTGACATAGACAATTTGGTAAAATTCTCATAGTATATATAGGTAGAATTGATTTAATCTGCTTGTAGATCTGCATAATCACAAAGATCAGAAGTTTTCTACTTATTTTTTTGTGATGCTAGATTTGAGGCACATGTTGAGCTACATTTCAGTCTTTTAGAAATACATTAATTTACTCTGATAATATCATACACCATTTTACATACACACAATGTATTTTGGTCATATCTACTCCTTAACCAGCTCTTCCCAGGCCTCTCCATTTTAACATATCCTCCCAAGTTTATGTCTTTTTTCCTTCATAACCCAGAGTCCAATTACTGTTGGCCACATACTGCTATTTTATTAGGCTGCCCACTGGAGCATAAGCATCCTATCAGGGCCCACACTTAATTGAAGAAAGATGACACTTCCTTACCAGACCCCTATCAACTGCCAGTAGTTCCTTAGCCAGGGGTGGGGCCTCATAAACTATCATCCCTACACATGCTGGAATTTTGGCTGGCTTGATTTCGTTCAAGTCTTGGGTAGGCAACCCCAGCTGTTGTGCATTCTTGAATGCAACAGCCCTGTTAAAAGTCCAAAAGGCAATTTTCAGCAGCACTCCACAACATCTGGCTCTTAGGATATTTCTCCTCCCTGTTTTACATAGTTCCCCAAGTCTTAGGGAAAAGGGTTGTGATATAGATGACACATTTAAAGCCATTTAAAAACTGATCTGTGAGCCAGGTGGTATTGGCGAACGCTTTTAATCCCGGCATTCGGAAGGCAGGGCCATGTGGATCTCTGTGAGTTCGAGGCCAGCCTGGTCTACAGAGCGAGATCCAAGACAGGCACCAAAGCTACACAGAGAAACCCTGTTTCAAAAAACCAAAACCGGGGTTGGGGATTTAGCTCAGCGGTAGAGCGCTTGCCTAGCAAGTGCAAGGCCCTGGGTTCGGTCCTCAGCTCCAGTAAAAAAAAACAAAAACAAAAACAAAAACAAAAAAAACTTATCTGTATTTGCAGTCTGACTCAAACCCTGTCCCAAGTTAAGTACTTCAGGTAACTAATCAAATAGTCAAAGATTGATCTCATTCTGACAAGGTTCAATTAGAACACTGATTTATAATATGGATGTTTGTGTGGTTTCTAGCATGTCTGGAAATTACTTCTTTGGAGTACTAGTTACTTAAAAAGCTCCCTGAACAGTATGGTAAATTTGAGATGCTGTATCTTGTTAGTAGAGTGTCTTTATAATGTAATTAATTACACATTAGAGGATTTTTATCAACTAGAATTTCCTAAATGTAAGTCATAGAATTTTGTGTGTGGAGCCATGTGCATGTTGGGAGTACACTCACTTGTGCATTCAGAGGCCAGAGGAGGATGTCATTTGTCTTTCTTTCTCTCCACCTTAATAGATGTATGTCAGGGTCTCTCCCTGAACCAAAAGCTCACCATATCAACTACACTTTGCCGGGGAGCTCTCATGAACTGCCAATCTTTGTTCCTCATGCTGGGATTGTAGATATATCCAGCTGTGTGGGTTCTGGGGATGTGAATCAGGTCCTCATGTCTGCAAGCTTTTTTTTTTCTTCCCCCAGTCCCCAATTTTTATGTTAATTTTGCCCTCTTTGATTTAGGCTAGGCCTTTTGCTGTGTGTAACTCCAGCTAGCCTGCTATTCACTTTGTAGACCAGGCTGGCCTTAAACTCATGGGCAGGCAGTCCTTTTGCCTCTGCCTCCAAAGTATTGGGATTATAAGCATAAACCACCAAAACTAGTTCTAGATCACAGGTCTTTTGATTACTGTAACACCTATTGACATTCTCTGACAGTCTTCAGAAAATTCAGGGTTAAATAATTCCAGTGTTTGGCTATGTACAGTAGTTAAAAATTTTTTTGAGACAGTTTCACTATATAATTCAGAATGGCTTCAAACTCAGTCTTCCTTCCTTAGCATCTTGAATGCTATAATTTAAAAAATTGTAACACACACACCTGGCTAATACTGAACTTTTGCGGGGGGGGGGGGGGGGAGGGGCGTTTCGAGACAGGGTTTCTCTGTGTAGTTTTGCGCCTTTCCTGGAACTCGCTTTGGAGACCAGGCTGGAAAAAGCTTTTTTATTTTTTATTTTTTGTTTTTTTGTTTTTCGAGACAAGGTTTCTCTGTGGTAGCTTTGAGCCTTTTCTTGGAACTCACTTGGTAGCCCAGGCTGGCCTCGAACTCACAGAGATCCGCCTGGCTCTGCCTCCCGAGTGCTGGGATTAAAGGCATGCGCCACCACCGCCAGGCTCTGAACTTTTTTAGACTTACTCATTTTCACAGCCTATGAAATAAACAAAAGGTACGTCTTAAGTTCATGTGTAGTGTATCCAAAGGTATATCTCCAGTTTTTACCTTGAAGTATTATAAATAGCTTAAAAGCCACATGTTAGGAAGAATTATACTCTATTTGTTTAAGAGACAAGGTAGCCTAGGCTATCCTAATAAATAGAACGACTGGTTCAGGTTTTAGTTTCACTGCATTACAAGATCCCCCCTCCAAAAAAAAAACATGCTTGTCAGATGCAGTTTTTTTTCCTTTCCGCCTAAACCAGCATTCTTATATCAAACAGTAAGCTCAACAGCTTGTTGTGGTTATTAGTTTCCTCAGTTGAGAAGTACTTTTAATTAACTGAAGCAGAAATTTCCATAGTGAATTTTAAAATGCCAATATCTAGGTACTGAACTCTGCTTAATCTTACAGATTGAATACTAAAGCTCTGAGTCTGCTGTCTCTTCTAAATGTGTATCAGAAGAAACATCTGGTTGAGATTTTGTCGTATCACAATTGTGATTCACAAACTCGAAATGCTCCAGAAATGGACTGCCTTATCAGGCTTCAGGCTCAGAACATACAACAGCGACACATAGTCTTTTTAACAGGTAGGAACATGCTCTTGCTGATATAAGAGTGAGTGAAGTAATTTCAGGGGGCTGGAGTAGGTGTTAAATTATAATTCTGAATATATGATGGAAAGCATTTTGTTGACAGCAAGTATCAGTTTATGTACATTTTCTTTTTTTTAATTTAGAGAAGACTGTCAAGATGGTTTCCAGTTATACAGATAATGGAATTGTAGTTGCAACTGCTGAAGACTTTATGCAAAATTTTAAAAGTCTTGTGGGATATCATAACTCAGTCACAGAAGAAAGTCTTCCACTGCTTGGTGCTATTGAGAATCTTGAGTCACAGTCAGGTAACTTTTTAGTAGTTTTGGTTTTCTTTAGGTGAGGTAGAATGAGGAATGGTTTTGTTTATCCAATAGTGAAATGTTTATTGACACCATTTACCTCAGTGTCAATAATAGACATCACTGTAGGACTTAGTACATACAAGATGTGCTCATGTAGTCAGTACAAGTTGTTAGTATAGACTATGTAATTCATTCTAGTCTGAATGGCATACTTAGAGGATTAATTTTCCCTCTGAGGGTATATAAGCTGTATTGCCTGCTGTTTGCTGTCAGTTTTTATTAAGGCAGGCAGATAGAGGGTTTGTTGGGCTACAAAAGGTCTTCAGATAGATGTGCTAGTTTAATTACAGGTAGTGAGGGTATTTTACTTACCTTCAGTCTTCTGTGAGATGGCCTCTGCTTGGTTCCAGATTTTAAAATAAAAGCTGTTCTTATTTTTGGTGAAAAGCAGAGATGACTGAGCATTCAGTAGAGCTAACCAGTTTAGTAATTCAGTGAAGCTACATGTCAGAAGTTTTATTTTATATTTGTCTTATGAAATACTGAATTACCGTATAACTTTAGATGCTGTTTTGACATTAACCCCTTTGGAGCTGGGAGTTGGGGTTTCCCAACATTAAACGTGAACACATTTCGCAGAAGCTTTTAGCATCGGATTATCTGGACACTCACACCTAGTGTGAGTGTTGTGACTAAGTGAACTTGTGGCAGAAGACCAAGCTTTAAGGGATTGTGGACTTTGCAGATCCTGACGCACTATGTTGTGTGAGTAGTGTAAATTTTACAAACTAAACAAATTGTGTATTTCAATAGAGGAGGGCTTTTTGTTTTTTAAATGTAGCTCTTTTAGAAAACGGTGAAAAGGATGAAGAGGATATGTCTCTGGATTCAGGGGATGAAATCTCACATATAGAAGTATTCAGCAATTTTCATTCAGAAATATTGGCGAGAGAGACCAAAGGATCAAGTGGAACAGATCAAAAACAGAATATTCAAATTGAATTGCAGTCATCTCTTGACGTGCAAAAAAGTTTATTAGAAGATAAGACTTACCAAATTGATTGTGAAGAGAGCGCTCCTGTTGATAGAGTATGCTCTGAAGGGGAGAACAGCAATTCAGCCGAACAGGATTCATATAGCAACGGTCAGGCTTATCAAAGTCAATTAAAAATGTCCCATCAGTTCAGTCATTTTAATGTCCTCACTCATCAGACGTTTCTGGGGACACCATATGCCCTTTCATCAACTCAGTCTCAAGAAAATGAAAATTACTTTATATCTGCTTACAAAAACTTGGATAGAGAGAAAGCTCCATTAAGTTAAGGATGTGTCCAAAGATAAATTACAGTAAACCCCCCCCCCCCACCCCCCC
>CABHPR010118227.1:0-18010 GCA_902168415.1 Peromyscus melanophrys | reverse complement strand
GAGGTATAAAATTGAAATGCCCAGTTCATGGGACTACAACACAGCCCGTCTTCCCATTTAAGGTTTGTTTGTGAGCGCTTACTAGTGTTTACAAATCTGCTTCACAGTGTGTTTTCAGTGATTTTTCCATTAGATTTTTTTCTGACTCTGTATGTAAGGAAAGCTTGCATGTTTATACCTTGAATTGTTATAAACATTAGACTGACTGGGTTCTCTTATGGGTTCAGTAGTATTTGAGAAGGTTATTTTCCTCATAAGAAAACACACATTCTCACTACATATTAGAGCTTCTTGTATAATTAGCAATTGCTCATTTTGCTCAAAACATCTCTCAAGCGTCGCCATGGGGGGGGGAATGGGACTTGGTTCCTTCTCTCTCATCATCTGATGGTTTCCTCTAGGACTGGATTCACCTCACTTGGGAGACTGAGGCACACCTCTAGGGTGTTAATGAGGATATGAGGGGGCACACACCATGAAGGTAGGTGTGCCATCCCATGGGCTGTGAGATCCCGTCTGAATAAAAGAGGGGAAAAAGAAAACAGGTGTGCATTCTCTCTCCACTCCCTGACACACCATGATATGAACTGAAGTGCTTCTCACATGCCCCACAGGAGCCAAAACAAATCCTTTCTCTTTTGTAAGCCATTTCCATTAGGGAATTTGGTCACAGCAGTAGTGAACTAATGCAGGTCTATGATTCTTCTCTCTCACCCCTGTCTTCGTTATGTCTTAAATTCTAGCAAATGCCATTCTCCTTTAATATATTCTTAGTTGAGTTCCTATAAGATGGGCAGTGTCTTCCCTATTTTCTCCAAGTCCAGGCTTGAATGGACTACTCCTCCACCAGTCTGTGTTCCAGTTTGTTTCTGAAGAGGTGTTTAGTAGTACAACCCCCAAGTCTGGGTAACACCATCACTTGGGCAGGAAATCCAAGCAGTAGGATGCTGCAGTGAGGGAAAGCTGTTCACTTCATGGATGACTAGGAAGCAAAAATGGGAGATGCTGGATCTCAGCTGGCTTTCTCCTTCCCCCATATTTTTGTTTTACCAGACGGGCAGCCCATGGAGAGAGTGCCACTCACAGTGGGTCATCCCCCTCAGTTCTCTTAGGAGACACACTCGAGACACACCTTGACAAGCCTCAATAGCAATCTTCGTCATTCTATATGCAGTCTAGTTGACAACTAGGCTAACTATGGGAAGAGAGTTTCCTAGGGACCAACTCAGCTTCTCATAGGAAGAGGCAGTGTCAGGCTTCAAGGCTTTGTCACTCCTGCATGGTACCCTTAGGACTCCAAGCACCTTCTTTGTATTGACCTTTGTCCAGAAGTAATCTCAACTCCCAAACCCCATATGTGGGGTCGTGTCTGGAGACATTTATAGTTCAGTGAGCAGATGTCAGGGATGCTGCTGTTCACCCTATGTGCTCACTCATGACATCCCAAGACAAAGCAGGATCTGATCCTAACGCCATTTGTGTCCACTTCAGAAAGCTTGCTCCAGGTAAAGGCCCAGAAAGAGCCCAAGATTGTTCTTGAAGCCACCATACATGTCCCTATGTACAGAATTGTCTCCAACCTCCCATCTTTTTTGCCCAGAACAAGGGGAAACAGCTCTGGGTTTTAAACCTGCCTTCCTCCTCCTGTGTCCCTGTCTCCACTTGTGTGAGTTGCTGCTCTCTCATTTTCTGTCCTAAGAGAATCCCTGGTCATTTGTGAACTTGTGTCCCAGGGCTGGTCTTACAGCCTGCTGGTCTTGTTTTCTTTGGGACTTTACCTTTCCCAAGATCATAAACATATTTCTCTATATATTCTACAAATACTTTCTTTAAAAACAAGGTATCAGCTGGGCAGTGGTGGCTCATACCTTTAATCCCAGTACTCAGGAGGTACAGGCAGGTGGATCTCTGAATTTGAGGTCAGCCTGGTCTACAGAGAGAATCTAAAACAGCTAAGGTTACACAGAGACACCGTGTCTCAAAACATAGATGCATGCGCTTGCGCTTGCGCGCGTGCACGCGCGCGCACACACACACACACACACACACACACACACACACACACACACGCACACACGGGGGAGGGGGGCGGGAGGGCAGTCTCTTGTAGCCCAGACTTGATTTGAACTCACCACATATCCAAGGATCACCTTAAACTTCTGATTCTCTGGCCTCAACAGCTCAAGTATTGAGGTGCCAGCATGTGCTCACACACCTGGTTTGACACCGTGATTACACAATACTGAGGGATCAACTTAGAGTATTGTGTATGCTAAGTGAGCCTGTGACCAACCGAGCTCCAGCCCCAGCCCTCTAAGGGCCTTTATAGACTCTCTCTGTAAAGTTTCATCTGCTGAAAGTTTCTTCTTTGAATTGTGTCAAAGTGGATGCCTCCTTCTTCCTGTGGATCAGCTGAAGGAAGGACATGTCCACAGTTAAAGCTCTGCAGTGGACCAGTGTGCCTCCTGCATTGACACTGTAGGTCATGGACCCCTTCCCCTCCCTCCATGTGATGCCACAGTTTCTTAGCCTATTCCCAGCTGAGCTTCACCCAGCTCCCACAAACCCTCCCTCTTAGACCTTACCCCTGGTTCCATGATGTTGAAATGGATCAGTAGCCACTCCTCCCAGTGTGAAAATGTCTAGAAGAAATCACAAAATATTCCTGTAATACTTGGAGGGTAGCTTACACCTGCCACACTAGAAACCAGATAAGGACAGCCTGGCCCAGCACAGAATCTAAGTAAAAGCAGTAAAGTTTAATTAGTTAAAAACAAGTTGGGAGGTGGGGGTTAGGGTCAGCATCACATCTAGGAACAAGAACTGAACATGTGGGAGAAGCACACCAGATGTTCCCTGTACATATCCCAAGGCGCCTTCAAGTTACTGAGCACAGCAACTTCAGCCCTGCACCAGGTCAACTTCTAGCCAGTGTTGGTATCTCAGAGTTCCACAGGGCATGGAGTCCCCATCCATTCCTGCTCCAGAGGCACCTCCAGGTCAGAGCTAACTGAGGTACATGCTGCATTGGGCGCCCAGGAGAGGGGTTCAAAGGGAGAAAGGTTCTTTAGAAGGACCATCTATGAGGTCAGCATCAGAGACCCAAAGGGAGCAAGAAAGCTGCAGTTGTACACAGCAAGGGAGAAGGCTCAGGACACAGACAGGCCAGGCTCCCAGAAGCAGATCATCTCAAGCTCAGGTCATAGCAGGGTGGGAGGGAATGCCAAACTGCAAATCTGAGGAAAAAGCAGAAGAGTATATGTAGAATATCTTCACTCAGGGTTCAAGGGTTAGGGCCTGAAGTGCTACCAAGACGTAGAGAAGACCAAGGTGAGACTGCTTAGGGAATCCCTGCAGAACTGGGTGCTGGATCCAAAGGCTGTGCTCCAGCCAGTCCAGCTCCAGCCCTGCGCATGAGCCAAGCTCTACCCAGCCAGGTAGAGCTGCTACCAAGCTGGGGGAGATGTCCAGTGTAGGTCCTTTTGGGGGGATACCACACAGCACCCCAGGGTGATTAAACTTGAGAACCAAGGCACTAGGTTCTAGTCTGATCACTGCCATCCCAGGGTTCTGTGGTGTTAGGACCTGCATTCAAACACCCTGAATATGTTTATTTGGCTTGAACTGGAAAACTGGACACATGGATTTGTTTCCAATGGTGAGTGGTGAGTCTGATTCAGTGAGGTCCTATGCTTACTGTGGGGGTCAGCTCACAGAACTTATGTCCAAAAGAGAAGAGTGAGGGTTGGCTGTACAGGAAAGTTCAAGGATTGTTACCATCCCCGCCTTCCTATAAAGGGGAAAGCTTGCTCTTGCCTGAACTACTGACATTGTCCACCATCCTTAGGATCAGTTGCTCTATGTTGCTTTTGTGCAGGAGAGGGAGTAGCCATCAGCATCCTGGGTGACACACATGTAGCCAGCTCTAGAACAATGACCCATTCATACTTGAGGCAGCAGAAAGGGGTAAGGGGTAGACAGGTATCTGGTCTGTGGATTCTGTAGTCAGAGGGAAGCATTACATCCACACCCACCCCACAGGGAAGAGGTCCCTACATGTGTGCACATATGCCCTTTCTGTCCCCCTCTGCTGTACTAATAGCCTCCTCCTTAAGTAGGGATGTCAACAGCACAAATATCTTCAAGAACTCCCTGAAACTGACCAGATTCACTAGGCCCCTCCCTGTCAGAGGAAGTAGAGCCAAGCCCCAAAGACTCTGAGACAAGAGGAGCAACCCTGAAGAAGCAGAAACCAGCCACGCTGCCTGGAAGGGTTTAGCCCAACTGAGGCACCTGGAAAGGACACTCTGTAACCTGTTGAGCTGCATGCAGGCTGAGCACTGTGCTCCAGGGTCCCTGCTTTTGTGAGCCTCTGTCACCCATGCTGGGCTGGGCTTTGGTGATGAAGTTCTGTGAGTCATTTCTGCTCCTGTAAGTGATCCCTCACCCAGATTCCTATAAGTAACCCCAATAAAACTCAATGGTTCACCAAGATGGACTTTGCTGGTAACTGTACTTTGGTCTGCTATGGGTTCTCTCTCTGGGGTGAGTTGAGTAGTGTGTTTTGTGTCGGGAAAAGTTCTGTCACACAACAACCCTCCTCAAATTTTCCACTAGAAATAGAGCCTGTAGATAGAGAAATAGAGAAACCTAGAATAAAAAAAATTGTTACACAGAGAAACATTGTATCAAAAACAGACCAAAACAAAACAAAACAAAAACCCCAAACAAACAGAAACAAAAAAGGAAGAAAAAAGTCACTATAAACCTTAACCAAGTGCTAGGTCTGTTCTCAAAGCAGAAAACATTTCACAAACTCCTTACCATTGTCGTCCTGTCTTCCTTAGAAATCCCTGGAGTTTTATAAGCTGAAGACACACACTCTCACCTCTGACACTGCAGATCAATTTCCCAGTTGTCACCCTAACTTTTTTGTGAGAGTCTGCCCCTCTGTGTATTCTGATTTAAGTTGGGTGGGAAGTGGGGAATCGAAAAAGGACAAGGGCCCACACTTACTAGTAACTTACTTTTGTACTGAATCACGTTTTATTAAAAACTACCACTGTTTCTGGATGCTTTGCACTAATGTGGCCAAGGGAGTGTTCCCATGTCCTCAGTGCCTTCAAAATAAAAATCTTCCCTCTGAGGCCTGTGATTGAAAAGCTGATGATCCTTGCTGAGATCACACTGAGAAGGTCCTGTCCTAACCTGCAACTGTATGTGGGATCTCACACTCACTCTCACATACACTCACACATACATACTCATACATACACTTACACTCACACACATACACTCCGACACACACTCAGACATACACACTCATGCATATACTTACACACACACTCACACACTCAGACATACACACTCACACATATGCACACTCACACTTATGCACACTCACAGGCATGGGTGAGTGTGTAGATGTTGTGAGTGAATGTGAGAGTGTGTGAGTGTATGTGAAAATGTATGAGAGTGTGTGAATGTGAGTGTGTGAATGTCAGAGTGTGTGAATGCCGGAGTGTATGTGAGACAGTGTTTGTGAGAGTTTGTGAGAGTGTGAAAGAGTGTATGTGAGAGTGCATGAGAGAAAGTGTGTGTAAGAGAGTGTGTGTGAGAGAGACAGAGAGTGTGTGAGAGATAGAGTGTGTGAAAGTAAGAATGAGTATGTGAGAGTGTATAAGAGAGTATGTGTGAGAGAGTGAGTGAGAAAGAGTGTGTGAGAAATAGAGTGTGTGAGAAAAAGAGTGTGTGAGAAAGAGAGTATGAGAAAGAAAGTGTGTGAGAAAGAAAGTGTCAGAGAAAGAGGGTGTGAGAGAGTGTGTGATTGTGTGAGAGAGTGTGAAAAATGTGTGAGAGAGTGTGTGAGACAGTAATATGAGAGAGAGTAGGAGTGAGTGTGTAAGAGAGAAAAAGTATGAGTGTGTGAGAGACAGGGTGTGAGAGAGAGTGTGTGTGAGAGAGACTGTGTGAGAGTGTGAGAGAATGTGTGAATGTAAAAGTGAGTGTAAGAGATAGTATGAATGTGAGAGTGTGAGAGACAATGTGTGAAAGAGAATGAGAGAGTGTGTGAGAGTGTGTGAAGAGAGTGAGAGTTTGAGAGAAACTGTGAGAGACAGTGTGAGAGTGTGCATGTTGTGAGTGCCTGTGTTATAAGTATGTGAGAGAGTGAGATGTGAGAGTGTGTGACAGAGTATGTGTGTTACAGTGAGAACGTGTGAGTGGAGTATGTGTGATGTGAGTGTGAGGGCATGTGAGTTTGTGTGACAACAAGAATGTATGAGTGGAGTATGTGTGATGTGAGTGAGAGCATGTGACAGAGTATGTGTGTGACAGTGAGAATATGATTGGAGATTGTGTGATGTGAGTGTGAAACCGTGTGAGTGTGTATGATGCACATATGTGGCAGCCTGAAGAGGCCAAAGGAGAACTCAGGTGTCTGCTCAGTCACTTTCTCCCTTAAGCCTTTGAAGCAGGGATTATGACCACGCCCCCACAGCACTGAAGTCACAGGCAACAAAGCCACAGGAGGCTTTTCATGTGGCTGCTGGGATCCTAACTCAGTCTTTATTTTATGTGTCTTTGTGTTCTGCCTGCATTTAAGTCTGTGTGAAGGAGTAAAATTACTTTGAGCTGGATTACAGACAATTGTGAGCTGCCATGAGGGTGCTGGGAATTCAGCCCTAGTCCTGTGGAAGAGTGTCAGTGCTCTTAACCACTGAACTATCTCTCTAGCCCACCCTTGGCTCTTAAGACAGAATGAGAGAGGTTGGCTTTATGGTCATGAAAAGGCTGAAGAAATCAGAAACAAGGAGATTGGCAGTTTCAGTGACTTCTGGGAGGGACTTCCTCATCATGCCTGTGTGAGGATTTGGCTCTTTTCTTACCTGACTTCTTGGAAAGCAATTTAGCTTCAGCTGCCTACTTTAGCATGAGTGATTCCATGCTGGTGTGGTCAGCTGGTCTTCTACAGGAGTCCATCCTAAAGGAAAGCCTCTTGCAAGTTTCTCATTTCTTTTTTAAGGCTTGAAGGAGATAATCTATGATGATTGTACAATTAGCACACTGTAACCACTTTAAATAATTGTGTGGGGTATATGTTCAGGAGGTGTGCACACACATGTTGGTGTTTTGAGGACAGAACCCTAAAGACACCATGCTAAGTGAAACAAGTCAGCTGCAGCAGAATGAATCCTGCAAGATTCTATTTGTAGAAGATCCCTAAAGCTGTGCAAATCATAGGAACAGAAAAGTAGTGATGGCCAGGGACTGTGGAGGGCAGGAAGTGGGGAGTAACCATTCAAAAGGCATGCAGGGAAAAAAGTTCCTGAAACCTGCTGTAAAGCAGTGCTCATGAAAGTAGCAAAACCTTACCATTCCCTCAGAAGTGGACTAAAGGTGGATTTCACATCAGGCAGTATTAATCATCATGAGTTTGGAGCTGGGGACATGGATCAGTTAGTCATGTCCTTGCCATGAAGACATAAGGACCTGAGATCAGACCTCAGCATTCACATCAAACCTGGGCACATAGGACACACGTGTAATCCCAGCACTGTGGAAGGGGCAGGGGCAAGGGGTCCCCCATGTCATGAGTCTCAGGGTATCCTGTGACAAGATGTCCAGGTTCTTGTTACCTCAAATTGCAAACTGGACAGGACACAGAGGGACATTTGAAAAAGCCTAGGATGCATTGTACAGACTAGGAATGGGCTTCAGAAATCTCATCCTTCCAGAGGGCTGAGTGCATAGTTTCTTGAGTAAGCTGACCAAGTGAAGTAGGGGCATTGATTGATTCCTTGGCAATTGACAGATGAGATATAATATAATTTTAGATGACCTGTGTGTGCATACAAGGGCCATACATAATTTTATATATAGGTACACCCTGTCATGTATACACACGAGATGGTAAATAGGTTTGTTTTTCCCCACCTAACCGGTCACAAGGACAGACTTGACCTCACAGTGTTTGTGTCATACTCTGGCTTGGGTAGACCTTATTCCTCACACCAAAAGTTCCTGACCACAAAATACTCACAGGTGTGGAGGTGCTAGGTGTTGCTCTACCGGGAAGGGACGGCTAAGGATACTTGGGTTGCTGGTTTGTGCCTGTGTTTGCCTACCTCTCCTGGGGCATGCTGGACAACTAGTCTAGCCAATCAGTGATCTCCAGGTTCAGTAAGAGACTCTGTCTCAGAAAGGAATGTGGAAAGGGCAGAGGAAGACACTGAAGTTGACCTCTGCCCTCATGCACTTGAACACATACACACAGGTGCATGCATAGCACACATACATGTCCGTGAAGCCACCTTCACACAAGAATCATTTGCTCTTACCTCACCCTGTTCTAGTTTCTTCTGTGGTTTTGGATATTTAAACTTATCTTTCAGAGCAGAAGCTGCATGTTCATAGCCCTTGTTTTGCCGGCTGCTACAGCCACAGCCCACAGTTCAGTTCATGGCAGCCGGATGCTGTCAAAGAAAAGAGTCCTGCAAAAGACTGCTCCTGTCCTGTTCTCACCTGGACCCCAGCCTGTAAGTCATTCTAATGAAGTCTTTATATATTTATATATTATATGTGTCTGTGTGCATTTGATCAGTTCTAGTAATCCTTTAGAGAAACCTGATTCAGCTTGTCTCCTGGGTGACTTAGATCCCATCAAGCTGACAATCAAATTAATGACCACAGGTGGCCATGCTTTGAGTCCATCCAGTGGAGGTGAGAGGGATGAGAGACTGCAATGAGAGGAGGTGGATTTCTTACACAACTCTCTTGTCGGGTGCTCAGAGCATGTCACTTTCCTTACCCGACTGCATCTTCAGGACGGCCCTGTGGACTAAAGTCATACAGAGATGGGGAGTGAGGTGACACTAAGTCCTTTCTCTGTATGGTGTCCCTTGTATTCTGGGATCTACTCACATGGCATGAAGACCAGCAGGTCATGAAAACCAGCATGGGAGAGGGCACAGGCTAGGATGTGACTGCAGGCCATGGATGTAGGGAGGGCATCTTGTTGGGCTGGAGTAATGGGGGGCAGTTTCATATGAAGGGGAGACATCCTGGGATTGAGAACAGGAGCCACAAATGGAATGGAACACCTGGTGCCTTCCGGGAGACAGCAGGGCATCTGGAGCTGAAGGTATTCAGAAGGTATTCAGAAGGTGTTCAGGGAGAAGGTCAGAAAATACCAAGGGAATCAGGGGACCAGGCCTGACCAAAAAGGATGATTCATGGTTGTTGCTGCTAATGGTTTCAAATCATAGCCCAAAGCACTGGGGTTTGAGAAGTGAACTGTGTAAAACTTTCAGTGTCCAGCCTTATCTCCAAAGTAGAAGCACATGAAATCCCCAGACATTCCCTTTCAGCATTCATACTGGGTGACCCAGTGTCTCCCTTATGTACTAGCCCCAAGACCAAGGATAAAAGGTGATTCAGCACAGGTTAGGTAACATATTTAATCAGCAACATACAGTATTTACATTAAATAAGCATCTGAACACACAGATGTATAGATACTTGTGAAGGGAGGGATCCCACAAAAGGACAATCTGAGGGATCATTAAACCAGATCCGTTGCGTGGCCTCCTGCTCTAGTGAGGCCCCCAGGTCCCAGGTTTTCAATCCCTGGCTGCAAGCACCTGGGATCTGAGGAGAGGCATGAAGCTCTTAGGCCTTATGCTGCTTTGCAACCAAGCCTAAGTTTGTTGGGTAAGTGGGGGTTCACAGGTCAAGTGGGTACATCCACAGAACCTTGTAAGATGGCATATCTGGGGCCTGCCAGAGTCAAGTTACGAGGCCTTGCTCCTCACGGTGTGAGACCCTCACTCTATTCTCTAAGATGAAGAAGGAGGCTTAGACAAAGATATCTTAATATAGATAGACCCAGCCCAGTTTCAAGCTCCCAGAAATGATGGCGCCATCCCCACGAACTTAAAAGTACAGCCATCTGGTAGCAACTAATTAACAAAAGAGTGCCCCAAATGCCGGATACAAGCCAGGCCATTAGGTGGTGACTGATTAACCTGGGATGTCCCAATGCCGGAGATGGCACTTCTCAACTCCGGAGATGGGTTGTAAAAATTCTACCAGAACAAATGGACAAACTAAAATAAGTTAAAACGGAGGCCCAGGAAGATTTAGCCAATTAAAATTGTAGCCATACTAACTTCCCCACAACCTAGAGGGACTCGTGGTTTTTGCCTTTAAAAAGCAAGCCTCACAAAGAAAGAGCAACTCCTTCCTGCTTCGATGCGCTGGGACCAGTGAGTGCTTGAGACGAGTTCCCTGTCGTGGCTTGAAATGGTAATAAACCTAGCTTTTGCATTCTGGACATCCTTGGTCTTTGGTGGTCTCTATGGGGGTGATTTGGGCATAACAACGGTACATGTGTAGCTGAGGGACCAATGAGGGAGTGGGAAAGTTCAACAGACATTGGTTGCACTGAGGGTCAATGAGAAAGGCTGAGAAGCTAGTCAGCTGAGAAGCTCAGGGACACAGTGACCACTGGGCACAAAGAGAAGATGGTAAGAACCAGGCTCTTCTCAATTGCCACTTGCCCAGGAGGCAGTAGAGCTGAGGGACAACCAAGGTAGGTGAGAGGAATACAGAGCATGGGCAGGGGCATCCTCTGGCTAGTGATTCTTCCTGGAGCCCAGTGTGGAGAAGAAAGAAGGGAACCAGCAAAGTGAACATAAGTACAAACATCTCTCCTGTGGGCCTGGGAGAGGCAAGGGAGACAGGAGCTGCAGGACCTGGGGAAAGATGAGAAGGCAGGGTCAGAGACACAGAGGAGGGTCAGGCAGTGGGGCTGCGGGAGGGGGGGCTGCTCAGTTGACTCCTGATGCTGAACCTTGTATCTTATACCAGAGCAAACACTAACACAGTGAGGAGAGGTGGGTGAGAAAAGATGGAGCAACTTGCCTCTGTACAAGTCACCCAGTGCTTCAACATAACATCTCTGGCTCCCTAGCTGAGCTGGTGAGATGGCCCATCAGCCCATTCTTGATAGACAACTGATCATGAACAATGGTGACCTGTGGGGCCCTGTGAACATGGTTGTAGCTGGAGCTCATAAGGTGGTAAAGAAAGTGACATGGACATTTGTGGGAATGCTGTCCCACCCTGGACATCTCTGAGGGCAGCTGCTGGGTAGGGGTCGGCATGGATTTCACAGAAAATGGCACTCCTTCATCCTGAAGGAGCCCTGGTGTGCTCTCCATGTCATGGAAGATATTCTTCTGACTCCATCTTTTCAAGTAACATGTCCTCTATGCCATTGAACTGAGGGTGGGAAGGAGAGAGACAGGAGTGATCAGCCCCAGCCCTGAGAATCCCCTTCCACTCTGGCTCAGCTTTCTTTAGCCAGGGGCAGCACTGGAACCTGAGTGGGGGAGGGGGGACCAGCCCTCTCCACTGGTCACAGTCAGTGACTTCCACAGGGGCTCCTTGTACCCAGGAGTTTGGCTGAGACCTCAGGGGAGGGCCTTTTCTCTCACTCTAATCTGCTTTAAAACAAAACAAACCAAAACCACACCTGCTGCTGGTTCCCTTTCCATTAGATTAGCTCCCAGTGCTAGGATGTTGCAATATAGAGCTTGCCCAGACCAGCCTCAGGGGGAGAGCAGGACCACTGGAGATTACTCCACCCACTCAGTCCCTGGGGTAAGCTGTGCTTGCCTTGATGTGGTACACTATCTCCCAGAGGATGGAGTCACTGCCTCGGTTCTTTTTCCCTGGGTAGAGTTGCCACATTAAAGGCAGCTCCTATGCCTCCAGCTGTTTGGAAGTCATAGCAGGCCCCAAGGGGACATCTTCCTGGCCCAAGAGCACCTGGAAATTTTCATCATTCTGCAGAGCAAGAACAGAATACACCTTTACCTCCTGCTTACCACAGTCAGACTCCCCCAGGCCTGACACCCTGAGTCTGTCCTCTTATTTGGCAACCGGGGCTGACCCAATACACTGAGCAGAGTTACTGTTCTTGGTTTCAACCTGTGGGAGTTGGTCTTCTCTTTCTATCATGTGAGATTCAGGAATCTAACTGGAGTCGTCATGATGAGTGGCAAACAACTTTACTGGCTGAGCCATCTCCCCAGCCTAAGGACAGCCTTTTTGTTTTGTTGAGATCCTTCAACGGATTGGATCACATTAAAGAAGCCAATCTGTTTCACCCAAAGTCCACTGACTTTATGTGAACTCTAAGTTGAAAGGTAAATTTAGTCACCATAATTGATGATCTACAAGAATAGCAAACCTTGGGGAGGTGGGCAACCTTGTAGTTGTCAAGACCCATTTTAAAGCTATAGTTTTTCCGGACTGAAGTGTCAGCTCAAACATAGGCACATTGATTGTCTGAAAAGATGGAGCCCAGTGGCAGACATGGGTATGCATGCTTCCAGGTTTACCATGGAAGTGAAAACACTGTACAGCAGTGAAGGCCCTGGCTTTAGGTATAGCATGAAGCTAAGTGGATATCTGGATGTACTAGTTACTTTTTTGTTGCTATGATAAAACATGATGACAAAGGCAAGTTCAAAAAATAAGAGTTTATTTGTGATTTATGGTTCTAGAGGTATAAGAGTCGATTATGGCAGGCAGACATGGAATAGGAATAAGATGGTGAGAACTCTCAGATGGTGGTGGCACACGCCTTCAATCCCAGCACTCGGGAGGTAGAGCCAGGTGGATCTCTGTGAGTTGAAGGCCAGCCTGATCTAAGCAGTAAGAGTGAGGACAGGCATCAAAACTACATAGAGAAACCCTGCCTCAGAATAAAAGGTGAGAACTCACCTCTTCAACAGCAAGCATGAAGCAAAGAGAGAGTATTGGAAGTGATGAGGTTTCAACTCTCAGCCCCTGTCCCCAGGGACTGCGTCCTCCAGAAAGGCCACACTCCTAACCCTCCCCAAATAGTGCCACCTTTTTGGGATTGAGTATTCGAATATTTGAGCCCATGGGGACATTCTCATTCCAACCACTAGAAACTCAACTAGATGTTGTTGCTTTTTAGTCTTTTGGGGAAGCAATGCCGCCACCCACCTCCCAAATAAATCACACACGGAGGCTCCTTCTTAAGTATAAATGCTCTTCCCTAGCCAGGCTTGTTTCCAGCCAGTTTTTCTTAACTTAAGCCATCTATCTTTTCCCTCTGGGCTTTTCTCTTTCTCTATTTCTGTATGCCTTTCTTTCCTTCTTACTCCATGCGTGGCTGTTTTAGCTGGGTGGCTGGCCCCTGAAGTCCTCCTCATTCCTCTCTCATTCCTTCTACTTTTCTTCCAGATCTCCTTCTATTTCTTCTCTTTGCCTGCCAGTCCTGCCTATCCTTTCTCCTCCCAGGACATATTACCATGTGTCAGCCATGATGTGGACAAAGACTAGCTGGAGGACAAAAGGCCACCTTCTGTGCACATCCCTTCCTCCCAGGGAGACATTCTGAGCCTCCACCTGGGCCCCCAGCAACTCTAGGGACTCAGCTAAGATTGGCAGCAAAGTGTCAGAGCCAAGCATAGGTGAGTCACAGGTTTGTACAGCCACCCACCTCACTCAGGCCATGCCATTCATGCCTCAGTTTCTTCATCTGTGAAATGGGGTGTGCAGTCTCTAGTCTAAAGATGCAGTGCCTAGTGGCTTAGGGTCACTATTGCTGTGATGAAACACCAGGACCAAATGCAAGTTGGGGGAGGGTTTATTTGGCTTACACTTCCACATTATAGTCCATCACTGAAGAAAGTCGGGACAGGAACTCAAACATGGCCAGAATCTGGAGGCAGAAGCTGGTACAGAGGCTGTGGAGGGGTGTTGTTCACTGGTAGATCTACTAACTCGCTTGGTACTTTTCTTACAGAACCCAGGACCACAAGCTCAGGACCTCAGTGGGCTGGGTCCTCTTCCATCAATCACTAATTAAGAAAATACCCAACAAGCTTGCCTGCAGCTCAATCATAGGGGGTCATTTTCTTAATTGAGGCTCCCTCCTTTCAGATGACTCTAGTCTGTGTCAAGCTGACATAAAACTAGCCAGAAAATGCCTGACCTGGGGCTAAGCATGGAAATCGTTTGGTAGATATCTTGGCCTATCACATGCAGAGCTCTGGGTTGGATGTTTAGCCACACATGGACCTGGGTGAGCTGACATAATCCCAGCACTAGAGAAGCTGAGGCAGAAGGATTAGGAATTCAGGGTCATGCTCAGCTACAAAGTGGGTTTGAGGACAACTTGGGATTCAGGAGACACTTCTGAGAGAAAAAGAAAAGAATGAAGTATGAGGGAGGGAGAAAGAGGGAGAGAAATGGTTGACCTGGCACAGGTGTTCCCCATGTCCTGGGGTGGGAAGAGAAGAATCTGGCTTGTGGTTTTCAAGAAGGAAAAGAACGTATTGACCAGGTCTTCATGGCACATGGTGCTGCAATCATGAGGTTATTTTATGACTGTCCTCAGAAAAGCTGAGGCGATGTGCTCAGGGCATTGCCCTGTGGAGTCAGACTTTGAGGTCAATGACCAGGCTAGCCAAAAGCTCCAGCTTCCTTTGTGAGACTCAATCACAGTTTATGTGATCTTAGTCAGAAACATCTGAGGGGTGTGTGTTTGTTTTCCAGAAGAAATTTACCCCAAGTATGTCTTGCCTGGAGCACCCCTAAGGTATCTGTTATCAACCTGTGGGTTGTAACCCTTTTGCAAACCTTTACCTCCCATAGTATTTATATTACAATTCACAACAGTAGCAAAATTACAGTTATGAAATAGCAACATAAATACTTTTATGGCTGGTGGTCTCAACAACATGAATAACTGTGTTAATGGGTCACAAGCATCCAGAAGGTTGAGAGCCACTGTATAGATCCAGGGAGATCAGCTAGGTTCCTGATGCACACCTGATGGAGAGGTAGTGATCAGGTTACACAGAAAGAGCCCTGCAGAGGGCTAGCCTGAGGAAACAGGGCACCTGGTGAAGCCAGTCAGCTGTTTCCAGGGATTTGAGCTCCTGATCCAGCTGCAGAGGAAATGGGTTTCTCTTGCCTTACTCTCCCCACCCCTGCTGCTAGCTGTGATGAGTTCTCCACCCTGACCCTGCAGGACTGCATTTTAAGGAAGCAGATCACTCAAAGGGCTCTGCACTATGGCTGCCTTTCCGCAGAGGCCTCCACCACTCACTTTGACGTGTGTAAGGCCTGGTTTCTATGAGGATGAGAACAGGAGGCTCTGGACTGTTGCAGGCCTACACTTTAGACCCTTCCATTTAACTCCTTCCAGGGTGAGTTTGGGGGCTCCAGGGATGCTGTACCCTGACTATTTCCTTATGTGCTAGGGTGTGTGTGTTGGGGGGATGTTATCATGTCAGAAAATAGTTGATACTGTTCTTGTGAACAGAACCATGTTCTCATCTTTGCACCAGCCTGAGGAGTCCCTGCTTGGAGTCCCCCCACACACAAGCTTATCCACAGATGCAGGGGGCCCTTGGGTGAGGCCTGACTTACCAGTAGAAGGCCTAGTCAGAGGAGCATGCTGAGAGAGCTTACAGATAGCATAGGTGTTAATGCTGGAATTTGTGGGTTGAGTAGGAGTTCTCCAGGTCAGAAATAAGGCACACACTTGGAAGGAGCAGATGGGAATGGAAAGCACCAGCTTCTGATTTTTCTGCACGTAATGACACACCTGCTGCTGTTGTCCCCAAACTTGAATGTCCTGGGGAAGCATTGAACAGATAAGGGTCCTTACACTGAAACTAGTTGGGGCCCTGTGGGTTTCGTGATCTGCTATTGACAAAGATGATCTCTCTGAAAACCCCCCACGGCTATTTTAGATCATGTTGGAACCTGGGAGGCTAAAATGCTCTGTAAAGCAGTAAAAGCATTTGTAGGCATGGAAACTGCTCCCCAAGGACCAGGGATGTCACTAGAGGACAAAGCCCTTGTGTTGGTATTGCAGAAACTATGGGTCCCTTCCATGGTACCAGGGTGAGGGGTATTCAGTCTTCTACCTGGGATAAATGTCTGAGGTGCCCACTGACATGTCAAAGTGGACCCTGGCCTCTAGGTTTTTGCAGCATCCCTCAATCCCTATTTATTATAGAGGTTGGCCAGCTTACCCTGTCTTCTACTCTGAACTCTCCAGCCCAGGGCCTGTGCCTCTTCCTGCCCCCTCCACCCTCCGCTCTCCAACCTCCCGTGCCCTCTGTATAACTCAGTCATTTCTTCTATGTCTATGGTCCAGGCCACCCCACTTGGATGGCATCTCCTCTCCCTCTCTTTCTTCTCCTTCTCCTCCCCTCCCCCATCTCCTCACATGGCCAGCCACACAGTCTTGTTCACTCTGGACTCTCCAGATGTCTCTGCCTCTGTCTATGCTCTTCCTTTATCTACAATCAACCTTCTCCTCCACCATACCTAGGAGCAGTCAAGTCCTTCCTTTTTTTTCTTTTTTTCCATTCATCTGATGCTGACATGATATGATAATGGACCTCAGTTTGTCCCAGGTTTGAAACCTAACAAGGGGTAATTCACCTATTGCACCATTAAAAAAAATCAAGTAGATAAGTGTTTTCCTTTAAACCTATATCAAATAAAGGATGGAAAGGTTTTGGACCAAATATTTTCAGTTAAAAAAAAAAAAAAAACAGAAAAGAATTCTGTTGGTGAGGGTGTAAATGAGGCGGCTTCCATGGGAAACATTGTGTAGTCAATTAAATTCAAATAGAGTCACGGGCCTCCCAGCCATCTCAGGTTAAGGTAGCCATTGGCTTCAAGTGTGCATGGAGGGGCAGGTGTGGCAATCAGAAGAGCTGCTGACAGCTGTGTGTAAAAGGGGCGGGGCCAATCTGAGGGCTGCTGAGAAAGAGAAAACCCCAGGCCCAGCATTGAACTTCTCTTTTTCCTCCTTCCCTTCTTCCTTTATTTTCTTCTTCCTTCCTTCCTTCCTTCCTCCCTCCCTTCCTTCCTTCCTTCCTTCCTTCCTTCCTTCCTTCCTTCCTTCCTTCCTTTCTTTCTTTCTTTTCTTTCTTTTCTTTCTTTCTCTGTCTCTCTTGTTTAGTATACTAAGAAATAGGTTGCATTGTAACATTTTCACACACACACACACACACACACACACACACACACACACACACACACACACGGCAGAAGCAGGCACATCTCTCTAAGTTCAAGGCCACATTGGCCCACATAACCAGTTCCAGGCTAGCCAGGTCTGCACAGAGATCCTGTCTCAAGTAAGCACACAGATCAATAAGCAAATAAATAAACCTTGAAAACAGAGCCCTGTGAGCCTGAGTTAGGATCCCAGCAGCCACATGAAAAGCCTCCTGTGGCTTTGTTGCTGTGACTTCAGTGCTGTGGGGGCGTGGACACAATCCCTGCTTCAAAGGCTTAAGGGAGAAAGTGACTGAGCAGACACCTGAGTTCTCCTTTGGCCTTTTCAGGCTTGCACATGTGTGCATCACACACACTCACACGGTTTCACACTCATATCACACAATCTCCAATCACACGTTCTCACCGTCACACACATACTCTGTCACATACTCACACTCACATCACACATCCTCACTCTCCTGTCACATCCCTCATACTCACATACTCTCACAACTCACTCTCACACTCAACTCTCACTCTCACAGCTCACTCCACACAACATACACACTCTCACAATATGCAGACTTTCTCTCTCAACCTCACACTCTCTCACACTGTCTCACACAACCTCACATACATTCACAATCTCCCATGCTTCTTTTGTGCTTTTGTGCTCTCACACACTCAACTCTCACTCTCTCACACTCTCTGTCACACTTACACACTCTCACATTCTCCGTCACTCTTACCCTCACTCTCTTACTCTCTCATGCACACAATCTCACACACACTCACTCACTCTCTCCCATACTCACTCCCTCAGTCTCTCCCACATACTCTCTCACACGGTTTCTCTCTCTCACACGTTTTCTCCCTTTCACACAGTCTCTCTCTCACACACGGTCTCTCTCTCACACACGGTCTCTCTCTCACACACGGT
>CABHPR010118225.1:34138-50485 GCA_902168415.1 Peromyscus melanophrys | reverse complement strand
GATAGATAGATAGATAGATAGATAGATAGATAGATAGATAGATAGATGCAATTATTATCATGGAATCTTATAGCACGAGTAAGGACACATATGTACTCCTTACTGCACTCCTAGATGATGGTTCAGTGACATGTGTAGTGTGGGTCTAGAATGATACCCAAAGGCCCATATATTAAATTGTTGCTGGAAAATTTCTCTCGAGCTCCCAAGTCCCGCCAGCTCCCAAGTCCCGCCAGTCCCAGAAACCATTTACAAAATAAACACACAGACGCTTACATTATTTAAACTGCTTGGCCATTAGCTCAGGCCTATCATTGTCTAGCTCTTACTCTTATATTTAGCCCATTTCTATTAATCTCTACTTTGCCACGTGGCTCGTGGCTTACCGGTACTTTACATCTTTCTTCTCCTTGCCGCGGCTCCAGCCAGTCTCTCTATCCTTCCTTCCTCCTCAATTCTCCTCTCTGTTGGGCGCCATTAAATCCTTAACCCCAAGCTTGCTACTATTAGAGACTGGTAGAAATGTTAAAATGCAAAGCCAAGTGGAAGGTCTATAGGTCACTGAGGAAATTCCCCCAAATGATACTGTGAGCCTACAATCTGTTGTCAATTTTCTTACTCCCTGGTCAGGAGGAAAGCAGCTTTGTTTCACTGCACACTTCTCCATGATGTACTTCCTCATCGTAGGCCCAAAGAGACAGACTCAGCTGATCATAGACTGAATCTTCCAAAATAAACCTGATTGTACAGAGATAAAGCAAACTTCTCTCTTGGAGTTGTTTAGTTTTTTATGGTAATGGAAAGCTAATAATAGAAAGCTCTAACGTCACAAACACAAGTAAAATGGAATACCCAGCAGTGTGGGAATTGTCTTCACCAGAAGTGTTCATGGAGACATCTCTCAGAGGTTTTTCACGTATATAATGTGCAATAAGGCTTATCTAGGGTTGTCTAAGTTATTTATCTGATTCAAGGTTACGTCTGGTGCTTTGAATGCATGTGGAGGTGAGAGCACAGATTTGGAGAGGGAGAGTGACTTGGAATACAAAAAGATACTCTATTTTCACTGACACATGAATTAAATTAGAAAAAAAATGTGAAGAGTACCAAACTGAATAGAAAACTAAGCCAAGGTTATTTTTTGCTGGAAAATGAATTACTGGCAAATGTAGCCAGTGAGAGTCACAAATTGTTTTCAAATAAAGAAAGTGAAACTAGACGTTTTCTATTTTAATTATTTTTCTGTACAAATGCTATTGTTAACACACTCATGAGCATACCCTATCATTCCAGGAAAATGTATGATTTTTTCATCTTCTTTCAATACAGTGATTTTTATCCTTTTATTACTGATAGAAGCAAACATTTATGTTCAATTTCTAAAACCATTATTATCCTTCCACTAATTAATTCTATTTCTGTGGCTGTGGTTTGTAAAGTACTGCTTTTTATATCTTGAAGTACAAACAAAGCTGCCTTTTTCCCAACATTTTGTGATGTTAACACAAAGAATAAAATAAATAAGTTCTGTTCATTGTCAAGATTTATCTGTTCCAAATTTTTCTAAAGCACAAAACATTATTAATTAATCACTTAACATTAAACTTCCATCAGCCTGGTATAAAAACAACAATAATCCACTAGATAAGGAGAAACATGGGAAACGTTTTTAGTAGGAGCCAGGAAGAGATTTATGTACTTTTAATAGAACTTTATAGGTTCCGGGTTCCATTATTTTGTCAGAGATATAAAGAAAGGGAAATTGAGCAATCTTTTTAATTGATTCCATAGAGTTTAGAAAGCTGTTGGGTAGATCTGGAGGTGACTAAGAATTAGAGTGAGTGAAAGAAAATGTTCTTATTAAATTTATAAGCTGAACCCCAGAGATGCAAATAAGCACAGCAATAAAAAATAGAGACAGCATCTTGCTTCCTATTGGTACAGTTGCAAGAAATCAAGAAGTCAAGCTGGGGAGAGAGGGCCATCAGTGCACTCAAATTTAAGAACCCATTGGATAATACTTGTTAGCAGAAGAGAGGGAGAAATGCATCAAGGCTACTCCAATGGGAACTGAGTTTGTGCCAAAACCCACCAGAAGAGAAAAGGAGCCTGGATTTCACAATGATAACCAAGGCTTTTCCATTCAAGAGAATATGTAAGAGAAGCTAGGAGGGCTGTATTTCTAAACAAGAAGCCAAAGAATACATAACAGGGTTCCTTTGATGTATGTGATGTTGAAATATCTTCAGTTTCTCAAAGATCAAACTGACAATATTTTTGCTCATCTCATAAGTCATTATATAGATTATACAACAGATTCTTCTGTTTATGGGACATATACATAGAGTTGTAAATCTTTAGAGGTGGAATGGTCCAAGCACAACCAAATGCCCAAATCTTAGAGCCAAGAGATGCTCTTGATGAAATAATTGACTGTAGGTTAAAATAACATTGTCCCTGTTCCAGCTTGACCCTCCCATTTCCCTATGTTCTCATCCCCCACTCCTCGTCCTCTGCCACCCACCACACATCCAGTCCACTCATGTACATTTCATCCAATTCTCCTTCACGGGTCATCCATGTGTCCCTCCTAGGGTCTTTTCCTGTTAGCTAGCCCCTCTGGGGTTGTGGGTTGCAGTCTGGCCATCCCTTCCCTCCCATTTAGTATCCACTTATGAGTGAGTACTTACTATGTTTGTCCTTCTGAGTCTGGGTTACCTCACTCAAGATGATATTTTCTAGTTCCATCCATTTGTCTGTGAATTTCATGATATCATTGTTTTTTACTGCTGAGTAGAGTGGGAGGGCAGGGAGGAAGATACCATGATAGATGAGGACATCATGGGAATAGGAAGAGGCAGGGTGCTGGGGAGGCTCTCAGGAATCCACAAGGTTGACCCCACCTTGATCTGCTGGCAGTGATCCAGAGGGTGCCTGGACCGGTCTACTCTGGTGACCAGCCTAGCAAATAACCTAGCTGTCATCATAGAGCCTTTGTCCAGTGACTGATGGAGGCAGATACAGAGATCCACAGCCAGGCACCAGGCTGAGTTCCGGAAATCCAGTTGATGAGAGAGAGGAGAGATTCTGCAGGTGAGGGACGTGGAGATCATGATGGGAGGATATGCAGAGATGATGGACCACACTAGTGGAAGCCCATGAACTGTGGACTGGTGGCTGTGGAGCCCCCATGGGACTGGACTAGGCCCTCTGGACACGGAAGATGGTTGTTTGGCTCAAACTGTTTGGGGGGCACCCAGGCAGGGGAATCGGGATCTGTCCCTGGTGCATGGGCAGGCTTCTGGGAATCCGGTGCCTGTGGTGTGACACCTTGCACAGTCTTGGTGCAGTGGGAAGGGGCTTGGACCTGCCTAGGCTCAGTGTGCTGGGCTCTGCTGACTGCCCATGGGAGACCTCGATTTGGGGGATGTGGGGATGTGGGGTGGCTTGGGAAAGAGGGCTGGGGGTGGGAGGAGAGAGGAGGGAGGAGGGGGTTCTGTAGATAGCATGAGGAGTGAGTAGAAAAATTTTTAATAAAGAAAAATAAAATAAAATTTTAAAAAAGAATAAAAGAACTTAAAAAATAAAAATAAAATAAAATAACATTTTCACATGAAGACTAATTTCTCCACTTAAGAGACGTATTGGCTCATGTAAAAATCACAAAGTTAGCATACATTCAACAGATATAGAGGTCCTCAAAATATCACCCACTTCAGTGGTCATTGACCTATACAAAAGACTTTTCTTTCTATGAAGATTAAATATGCTTATTTTTATTATTATAAAAAACTTGAAAATAAATAAAAACATTACACACTAAAATTAACTATACCTAGAGTCTATACAATTCAGTGAATTTCGATTTAGTTAGAATAGATAATCTGAAGGGAAGCTGTGGAGCTTCACGTTATACTTTAGACTTTCAGTATCAAATACATTTTATGCACTTATCTGTCACCAGTTGTTCTTAGTGGTGGGTAAGTAAATATGTTTATGGTTGAAGAATAATATATAATTTTCTGAAACTTCAAGTTTTTAGACCACGTGTTAGTATGATTAATGTTCTTGGCATCTTCCATCTGTCCCCAAGCCCACACTTACCATCAGCAGACTACTCTACACCTTATTTTCTTCACATTTGCTGTCCGTTTGGCCACCAGGGCACACTAGCAACTAACAGGTGGGAGGAAGAGGGGGTTAGAGTGCTATGTCCTCTCTGCATGCAGGGTCATTTGATTTGATGTGATTTCTTTCCTCTAACAAAAGCTACCACTGGGTCTGGAGAGACGGCAAAGAGGTTAAGAATGCTTGCTTCTCCTTCAAGGGACATAAGTTTCTTCACCCATGATGGGCAGCTCCAGGGGACCAGAAACTTCTTCTGGCCTCCAAAGGTACCAACACAGAGTCATACATATAAATACAAATAAATCTTATAAAAGGCTAACATTTCTACCCTAATCATACTGCCTTCTTTGATTCCAGATCCTACTAGCAGGTTCTCTTCTCACCACCTGAAGACCTAGGGATGGTAACAATATTCAGTAGTTATTACCAATGAGGTAGCACAGCCCGTTGTGATTTTCCTAAATTCTAATCACTTGTTTGAAAATCTCAAATGGCCCAGTTTGGTAATATTATCTTGATATTAAGTGATTTACACACAAAGAGAATATTTTCTACTATTCAAAAAGCTAAGAGCATCAGTAGTATTTCAGGTTGCTCTAAGAAATTACTATTGACTGGGTAACTTAAGAAGTAGAAATTCATTGTGCATAGTCCAGGACGCTCTGGTGTCTGAAATCAGTGTGCTGATAGACCTGGTATCTGGAGAAGTTCTGCTTCTTGATTTAAAAATGTCCATCCTCTCCTCACATCCTCACGTGGTAGAGACAGATGAAGTAACCCCCTCCTGTATCTTTTTATCAGAACACTAAGTCCATTCACAGGGATTCTCTTATCATGGTCTAATCCAAAGACCCACCTCTTAATGGCATCACTTTGGGGATTGATTAGGACTCTAACATGAGATTTGAAAGGACACAAGCTTTCCATTCATCACACAGTCCACACAAAGAGAAACCTTTAGACTTGCTTTTTCTTATTAGTTATAAAAATAAAAGCTAATGTTTGCTGAAGGCTTACTCAATGCTAGAACTATTCTGAATATTTTCAGTGCTAATTCCTACGACCTGAAATTTAATCCTACGAAGATGAGGCAGTAATTATGCAAAATTCAGAGGAAGGTTAAACGACTTGCTCAAAGTCACACAGAAAATAAGTGGCAGTGTTGGGGTGTAAAGCAAAGAAATCTGACTTCTGAGTGCCAATTGGTTACACAGATTAATGATATTTTCACATACAAGGATAGTAAGAGAATATTTCATGAAAAAATGCAGTTTGAATGAAGAGTATATTAAATGAAATTTCCAGAATACAGAAAGTTGCTAAAAATAATTAAACATACTTATTTTAATATCAGCAGAAAAAAGTTATAGGATATAATGCTATGCATAGAAGAACAGCTCAAGAAACACCACTTGAGAAAAAGGTAGATTGGAAAAGAAATTGGTGCTTATTAAACACTTATTACGCTTTGTTTCCCTAAACCCAGTCACCCCGTCTGGTCCCTAGCGCTGCAGCAGAACACAAGCCGCAGCCTTTCCTCACTCTTCCCTAACATCTCCTGTGTATTCCATAGACCATCCTGTCCTAACCTCCCTCTCCCCACTCTTGCCTGTACCCCATCCCCCAACTCCAGGAAACACCCCCTGCTAAACCACCAGCCATGCCTGCCAGAAAATCAGGTATGCTGCCCACAGACCTTCTCTCTCTCTGTTCCCCCAAACCCAATCACTCAGTCTCCTCCCTAGCACTGCGATAGAACACTAGCTGCAGTCTTTCCTCACGCTTGCCCACATATCCCATAAATCCCACAAACCAACATCTCCTAATCTCCCTCCCCAAACTTGTTGCTTTGTCCCAGACCCCAACTCCATCAGGCACCCTCTGCTCATGCAAAGGCAGCTCCTCCCTGGGCAACAAGAAGTCTGAATGCAGATCCATTCCTCTCATACTGCTCCTGAGATCCAATGCCCCCAGCTCTGTAGCTGGAAACCAGCTGTGGTCTCACTTTCTTCTCTGAACCCATCCCTAACTGATCACAAAGGCCTTCTCCTCCAATGCCCCTTTCCCCAACTCATCCCCGTTACCCAGTCTCCAACACCAACAGGCATTCCCTATGAACACACCAGCTGAATGGGCATGAAAACAGACAACACACAGCCATCACACTCTCCAAAAATCCAGAGAGGAAATAGAAAGCAAGGAGCAAAACACCCACCTACGCAAGACAAATACAGAAATCAGCACCACGACCTTTAATAATGTCAAGCCCAGATGCCAGCAAAAAAACACAGTAACAACAGTCAGGGCAGTATGTCTCCACTAAAGCCCAGCTATCCTACACAGCAGGCCCTGAATGTTCCAACATAGCTGAAGCGCAAGAAAATGACCTTCGCTGGGCGGTGGTGGTGCACGCCTTTAATCCCAGCACTTGGGAGGCAGAGGCAGGCGGATCTCTGTGAGTTCGAGGCCAGCCTGGTCTACAGAGCGAGATCCAGGAAAGGCACAAAAGCTACACAGTGAAACCCTGTCTCGGAAAAAAAAAAAAAGAAAAGAAAAGAAAAAAGAAAAAAGAAAACGACCTTCAAACCAGTTATATGAAGATGATAGAGGTCCGTAAAGAGGAAATGAATAAATCTCTTAAAGAAAGTGAGGAAAACACAAACAGTTGAAGGAAACAAATAAAAGACCTGAAAATTGAAATAAAAGCAATAAAGGAAACACAAACTGAGGTAACTCTGGAAATGAAAAATTGAAGAATTCAAACAGAAATTACAGAGGCAAGTTTCACCAACAGAATACAAGAGATGGAAGAGAGAATCTCAGACATTGAAGAAACCATAAAAGAGATGGATACATTAGTCAAAGAAAATATTAAATCTAAAAAAGTCCTGACACAAAACATCAAGAAAATTTGGGACACTATGACAAGACCAAACATAAGAATAAAAGGAGTAGAGGAAAGGGAAGAAACTCAGCTTGAAGCCAAAAAAATATTTTCAACAAAATCATAGAATAAAATTTCCTAACCTAAAGAATACACATATAAAGATATAAGAAGCATACAGAACACCAGATAGGTTGGACCAAAAAAAGAAATTCCCCTCTCTACATAATAATCAAAAAGTTAAATATAGAGAACCAAGAGACTCTAAAAGCCGGAAGAGCCTGGGCAGATGTGCTGCAGACTCTAAGAGACAACAGATGCCAGCCCAGATTACTATGCCCAGCAAACTTTCAATCTCCATAGACCGAGAAAATAAGATATTCCATGGAAAACCAAATTTAAGCATTATTTAGCTATGGATACAGCCCTACAGAGGGTGCTAGAAGTAAAACTCCAACCTAAGAAGGTTAACTACACCCATGAAAACACAGGGAATAAACAATCCCAGACCACCAAAATCAAATGAAGGGACACATACATACCACCATCACTACCAATAACAACAGTAACAACAATAACAACAACAAAATAACATGAATTCACAATCATTGGTCGTTGCCATCTCTCAATATCAATAGTCTCAATTCCCCCAATAAAACGACACAAACTAAGAGAATGGATGGAAAAACAAGATCCATTCTTCTGCTGTTTCCAAGAAACACACCTCAACATAATTACCTCAGGGCAAAGGGTTGGAAAAGATATTCCAAGCAAATGGACCAACAAATCAAGGTGGTGTAGTATTTTAATATCTAACAAAATAGACTACATAAACAATTGGAGAGAGGAGGTGGGTTGGGGGACTCGCAGGAGTGGAGTGAGGGGAAACTGAGGTCTGGCCACACTGTGTGAGAGTAGAATTTTTTAAAAATGGAGAGATCTAATACTAGCAACTTAATAGCACACCTGAAAGCTCCAGAACAAAAAGAAGTAATGGCCAAGAGGAGTAGATGGCAACAAATAAACTGAAGGCTGGAATCAATAAAATAGAAACAAAGAGAACAATACAAAGAATCAATGAAATAAAGAGTTGGTTCCTTGGGAAAACCAACAAGATAGACAAACCTTTATCCAAACTAACCAAAAGGCAGAGGGTGAATATCCAAATGAACAAAATCGGAAAGGAAAAGAGGGACATAGCAACAGATACTTAGGAAATCCAGAGAATCATAAGGACGTACTGTAAAAACCTGTACTCCACAAAATTGGAAAATGGAAAAGAAATGGATAATTTTCTCAATAGGTACCACTTACCAAAGTTAAATCAAGATCAGATAAACTATTTAAATAGACCTATAAGCCCTAGTGACATAGAAGCAGTCATGCAAAAAAGAAAAAAAGAAAAAGAAAAAATAAAAAAAAGAAAAGAAAGCCCAGGATCAGATTGTCTTAAGAAGAGTTAAATCCAATACTCCTCAAATTATTTCACAAAATAGAAACAGAAGGAACATTAACAATTCATTTTATGAGGCCACAAGTACCCTGATATCCAAATCATGTACAGACTCAAAAAAGAAAGAGAAATAGACTAATTTTCTTTATGAACATAGATGTAAAAATACCCAATAAAATACTTGGAAACTGAATTCAAGAACACACCAGAAAGATCATCCACTGTGATAAGTAGGCTTCATCCCAGAGATGGAGGGATGGTTCAACATATGAAAATCAGTAAATGTAGTCACCCATATAAACAAACTGAAAAAAAACATTATTATATCATAGATGCAGAAAAGGCTTTTGATGAAATCCAACATCCCTTCATGATAAAAGTCATGGAGAGATCCGGGATACAAGGGACAGACATAAACATAATTAAAGGCCATCTACAGCAAGCCTATAGCCAACATCAAATTAAATGGAGAGAAACTCAAAGCAATTCCACTAAAATCAAGAATAAGACAAGGTTGTCCACACTCTCTACACCTATTCAATGTAGTACTCGAAGACAGCTAGAGCAATAAGACAGCTGAAGGATATCAAGGGTATAAAAATTGGGAAGGAATAAGCCAAAGTATCTTTACTTGCAGATAATATGATAGTATACATAAGTGACCCTAAAAATTCCACTGGGAAACTTGTACAACTGATAAACACTTTCAGCAAAGTAGTTGAACACAGAATTAACTCATAAAAATTAATAGTCCTCCTATATACAAATGACAAATGGACTGAAAAAGAAATCAGAGAAACAAAACTTTGCACAACAGCAACACAAATATAAAACATCTTGGTGTAACTCTAAACAAGCAAGTGAAAGACATGTATGATTAAGACATTGAAGAAAGAAATTGCAGAAGATGTCAGAAGACAGAAAGATCTCCCATGCTCATGGATTGGTAGGATTAATATAGTGAAAATGACCATCCTATCAAAAGCAATCCATAGATTCAATCCTCATGAAAATTCTAACATGATTTTTTTTACAGATCTTGAAAGGACAATTCTCAACTATATATGGAAAAACAACAACAACAACAGGATAGATAAAACAATCCTGAACAATACAAAAAACTTCTGGATATACCACTATTCCTGATTTCATTTTGTACTACAGAGCTATAGGAATAAAAATGACATGGTATTGGCATAAAAAACAAACACGTTGATTAATGGAATCGAATTGAAGACCCAGACATAAATCTATACACCTATGAACACCTGATTTTTGATAAAGAAGCCAAAAATACACAATTTTTGTATGCTGGCAAAAAATACACAAATGATGCTGGCATAACTGGATGTCTGCATGTAGAACAATGCAAACACATCCATACTTATCACCCTGCACAAAACTCAAGTCCAAGCGAATCAAAGACCTCAACAGAAAACCAGTCTCACTGAACCTGATAGAAGAGAAAGTGGGAACAGTCATGAATGCTTTGGCTCAGGAGATCGCTTCCTGGATAGAGCACTGACAGACAGCACAGGTGCTAAGATTAACAATCAATAAATGGGAATCCATGAAACTGAAAAGCTTCTGTAACGCAAAAGAATACAGTCAATAGGACAAAATGGCAGCCTACAGAATAGGGAAAGATTTTCACCAACTCCACAGCTGATAGAGGACTAATAACCAAACTATATAAAGAATTCAAGAAAATAAGCATCAACAAACCAATCCAACTTAAAAATGGGGTACAGATCTAAACAGAGAATTCTCAACAAAGGAATCTCCAATGGCCAAGAAACACCTAAAGAAATGTTCATTAGCCATCGGGGAAATGCAAATCAAAACTACTTTGAAATTCTATCTTACATCTGTCAGCGTGGCTAAGATCAATAGCATAAGTGATATGTGAAGCAAGGAGAACATTCCTCTATTGCTGATGGGAGTTCAGACTTGTACATCCACTATGGAAATCAGCATGACTGTTCCTCAGAAAGATGGGAATTGATCCACCTCAATATGCAGCTATACCACTCTTGGTCATATAATCAAAAGACACTTCATCATACTACAAGGGCACTTGATCAACCATTTTCATTTCAGCTTTATTCATAATAGCCAGGAACTGGAAACAACTTAGATATCCCTCTACCAAAGAATGAATAAAGAAAATGTGGTCTATTTTCACAATGCTGTATTACTCAACTATTTAAAAAATGACATCATTAAATTTTCAGTCAAATGGACAGAACTATAAAAAATCATCCTGAGTGAGGTAACTCAGATCCAGAAAGATAGTTGTTCTATGTATTCACTTATATGTGGATATTAGTCATTAAATAAATTATAAACAACTTACAATCCATAGATCCAGAGAGGTTAGGTAAAGAGAAGCAGTCTAGAAGAAACAAAAAAGATCACCCTGGGAGGGGAAAATAGAATAGAATTATGGGTAGGCTGAGTGTGAGTGATCTGGGAGCAGGGGTGGTAGATCATGCAGAGGGGAGATGGGATGGAGGGAGAGTGTGTGGGAAGAAATGGCTGGGTGGGCATTTGGGAGGTGATGTGGAAACCTAGTGGAAACTTCTAGGAATGTATGAGGGTAATCCTAAGTGAGGACTCTTAGTAATAGGGGATATGAAGTCTGACCTGGCCATCTCTTGTAGCCAGGTGAGGGAGGCTTCCAGTGGTAGAACTAGAGTGCATTCAATTGAGTTGTTGGCCAAGGGGGTCCCATTGAAATCCACAAACAACCCAGGTTGTTGCTAAGACAAAAGGTTATTCTCTAAAAACTGCCAGCAGGGCCCCATTGCTGAGGACAACACTCACACAACTCTTTGAACATGGAGAAGTCAAGCTGGTGCCTACATAGAGCCCTCATCCCTATTTTCTAGTCTCTTTAGTGCAGGAAGGTACTCTGTGGGCCACTAAAAGAGAAATGTGAACACCAACCCAGCCCCCAAACCTTTGACTTACAATCTGTCCTGTCTGCAAGATGTGCTAAGGCAATCATGGCACAGAATGTGTGAGAGAAGCCAACCAATGTCTAATTTGATCTAAAGCCCACTCCAGGAGAAGGAACTCACACCTGACACTGCTTGAGTAACCAAGAACCAGAGACTAGATAGCCCAGAGACCTGGGATAAAACCAAACACTACTAGTCAAAAACAAAGTAAAGCAAAAACCAAACAAAAACAGATAATGATTCTTAATTATACTCTGCTATACTCATAGATCAGTGCCTTATCCAGTCATCATCAGAGAGGCTTCCACCAGCAGCAGATGGGAACAGATGCAGAGACCCACAGCTAGATATTATGCAGAGAAAGAGAGAATCTAAATTGAAAGTCTTCATCAAGTCCCTCCCCTCAGAGATCAAGGAATCCCATGGGAGAAGAAGTGGAAAGATTGTAAGAGTCAGAGGGAATAGAAGACACCAGAAGCATGTGGCCCTCTGAATCAACTAAGCAAGTCACATTTGGGCTCACAGGGACTGAAGCAGCAAGCACAGGACCAACATGTGTCTGCAACAGGTCCCCTGCATGAAAGTATAGCTATTAGCTTAGTAATTTTATGGAACTCCTGATTTGTGAGAATGAGTGGGTCTCTGACTCTTGCACCTGCTCTTGGGACTCTTTTCCTCCTGTTGGGTTGTTATGTCCAAATTTGATATGATGGTTTTTGCTTCATCTTACTTTATTTTATTTTGTCATGTTTGGTTGTTATCTCTTGGAAGTGTATTCTAATGAGAGGCAGAAAGGAGTGGATCTGGAGGGGAGAGGAGTGGGAAGGAGATAGGAGGAGTAGAAGGAGGGGAAACTATAATCTGGATATATTGTATGAGAGAAGAATCTATTTTCAATAAAAGAAAAAAAGAGAAAAACCTAAAAGTAAAAATAAGTATGAATTGAAAAAAAAACACTGATTACATGCCTACCAAAACATTATATAGAAGCATTCAAACTCCCGTCTTATTTGTATAATTCTCATAAGTTTGTGTTGTCCAGGAGTGGAGGTGCACACCTGTAATCTCAGTAGTCATAAGGTTAGGAAAAGAGTGTCGTGAATTCAAGGTCAGTGTGGCTACAGTGTGCACTGTGTCTTCAAAAGAAAACAAAAACCAAAGTTCTGTAGCTGCTGCCCTTCGTATTGTAGACAGAGACACTAAAGTTCAGAGTTAGGTGACATTACCCCAGGTCGTTGACCTCCCTGACGCAGATGTGCTGCTTCAACACAGGAAGAAAGATAACCTGAAAATTAAGCAGGGGCAAAAAAAATCTCAAGGCCTATATGAAGTCCTAAATTCTCAAGCAGCATAAAACTGTATCATAGTACAGATAAGCAGTACATGATGATGACCATGACAAAAGCACGGACAACATTTTGCCGTATTTCTACTTAGTTCTGTAACGTTTTGCCACATCTTCAGTTGCTCTTCTGCCTGAAACATAAATCAAGTAAGGCGCCTTCATTTGCTCAACAAATATTAGCTTTGCTAATACAGCTCATATCTTCAATCAGCAATTTTATACTCTGTATAAAGTCCAATTTAAATTGGCAACTAACCTGTTGTTGCCTAAAGTACAGTTTAGACATCTGATAATTAAAAGCTTCTGACGAAGGAACCTCTTGCTGATGTATTACATTTCTTGAGATCTTCTAAACTCTGCTATTAGTAGCAAGTTTACATATAACGGCTTTGGAATACATTAACTCAATGTACTGGTAGATCTGATGTCTGGGAACATTCTATTTAGTACTTTCTAGAATGAAACTATAGGGTCCCTAGTCAGAAATTACTAATAATTTTAAGATGGCTAGAACAGAGCATTAATGGCAGCCCTTTAAACAGAAGATACCATGAAGCGGCACAGGCTCCAGGCACTGGATCCAGTTCTGCTAGCCATTTTCTAGATGTTTCCAGTAATCCCAGTATTGTAGGAGAGTTAGAAAGCAGAGTCATGAGTTTGAGGACAGCTTGAGCTGCACAGTAAAATCATGCCTCAAAAAAGAAATAAAAACAAATATTATGCTGCATTCTTTTTTGGGTTGTCCATATATGGGCATTGTCTTGTCAGAAAAACATGACCCTCAGGACTTCATCTAAATATAAACACTTCTCAAAGATGTCATCTCCAGGAAATACAAAGTGGGAAGTAAGGGTTTCAATATGAAGATTTTTGAAAGAACGTAATTCAGCCCACAGTACCATTGTTCAAACCCTGGCCTTTCAACTTTGCACTTACACCATGAAGAAGAGAACTTTATTAATAAAACACATTTCATTCTTGAATTGGGATAACAGCTTCAGCAAATTATCTTATTCAATAGAGTATATCATATTTTGAAGCTCAGAGAGACAAAAATAATTTACTCCAAATCATGAAACTAGTAAAGCTTTGCAGAAATTCAAAGTCTATCCCATTTGACTCTATTACTATAGAATTTTTGAGACTCATAGGGCCTTTCTAATATTTATTGGTGAGTTTATTTAAGAGTGTTTAAGAACCCAGAAAGACAGTGCTTATCATCAAGGTCACATGAAGCCACTTTGAAACCAGCATCAATGTTTCTTCTTTATTACTATTTCGTAGAAGCAGTTATCATTTGTTAAATAGAATATATTTGCACTTGTTCTTTAAGCTATAAGTGAGTTCTGGAAATTGAATTTTTGAAAAACGCTTAGTTAACATGAATTCAGGGAAAAGGGAATTGGATAGTCTGTGAAGATATGTCAATACTGACTGTCGTTTAGCATTCTTATACTGTTGGCTGTGTGATATTTTTTGTGTCTCTAGCATCAACATCATCTAGCATACATGGTAAAAGCAATATCAATCTAAATTACCATGTACAGTCAAGCACAGTAGGAAAGTGACTGAATAACTGATCATTACCTAGAAATATTACTTGGTACATCTTTAAAACTTTGCTACTCAGAATATGCAAATGTCCTTCCTTATGGCTGGAGCACAGAGGATGAAGCCCTCCAGAGTTTCAGCTTCTCTCACCTTGACCAGGTATTTGGTACTGTGTTTCAATATTCCATATCAAAAACATCTCAATTTGAGCAGATGCAGAGACCCAAAGCCAAACACTAGGTGGAGCCAGGGAAACCCCACAGGAGAGGGGGAGGAAAGATTATAGGAGCCAGAGAGGACAAGAACACCCCAGAACATGGCTCACAGAATCAATGAAGCAGGGCTCATAGGGCCTCGCAGAAACTGAAATGACAAACACAGACCCATGTAGGTCTCAGCCAGGTCCTTGGCGTATACCTTATGGTTGTGTACCTTGGTGGTCTTGTGGGACTCCCAACAGTGGGAGTGGTGGTTGTCTCTGACTCTTTTGCCTGCTCCTGGAACTCTTTTCCTCCTACTGGGTTGCCAAGTCCAGCTGTGATATGAAGGTTTGTGCCCAGTCTTATTGTATCTTGTTACGCCACGTTCTGTGGAAATCCCTTGGAGGCCTATTTTTCATTATTAATTTTTAAAAATTTATTTTACATACCAACCACAGGTTCCCCTTCCTCCTCCCCTCCCATTCCCTCCTCCATCTCCTTTCTACCTCTTCCCCATCCACTCCTCAGAAAGGGTAAGGTCTCCCACAGGAATCAACAAAGCATGGCATATCAAGTTGAGGCAAGGCCAAGTTTCTCCCTTCTGCTTTTTATTTTTTAAAGGAAAATGGAAGGAGGAGTGGATCTGGGGGAGAGGGGATATCGAGGGAGGGACTGAGAGGAGGAGAGGGAGGAGAAGCTGTGGTCTGGAGGTAAAATATGAGAGAAGAATAAAAGCTTAAAAAAACTCAATTTAGCATAAAGGGGTGACAATTTAATTTTCAGTAAAGAACAAACTAACTTTTGTAACTTTTAGGCCCTGTGGCCTCAATTGTAACTACTAAGCTTCTCTGTTGTGTTGTGAAGACCGGCACAAATACTGAATAAAGGAAGAAGTATGACAATAATCCAGCATACTTTCATTTGTAAAGCATGGTAGTGGACCACATTTGGCCAGCAAGCTGTAGTTTCCCCTCTACTACACAGGGAAGTGATATCCTTTTTTTGAGATATTTTATGTTGAATGGAGGAAAGGCTTACATCATATAAAACTCTAAGTCCCCAATGAGATTCTCATTTCTTAACTCCAAAGTCTATTTGTGTCTCCAGTACTCCCAAATCTCTTTTCTCTTTTTCTTTTTACCAGAAGTCTTCCAAAACCTCCAGTATTCTGGAGAATAGGCCATGTAAAGATCACAGGGGCCATTAAATGGTTAACAATATTAATAATCCTTTAAAAGCTGTATAAGTGAGCACTGTTGCTGTTGGAATATGTCCTAATCACCAGGATTCTTGAGAAAAATAGAAACTATAGGTGAGAAGAATTGATAATAGATAGATGATGACCAACATTCATTTCTGTTGCTGTTATAGAATACCCTAATAAAAGCAATTTTTAAGAGAGAAAAGGTTTATTTGGCATGCAATTCCAGAGTCAAGTCTATCACTATGTAGAAATCAAGGAAAGAACTTGAAGCAGCTAGTCGCAACCACAGACAGTCAAAAGCAGAGAGAATGAATGCATACCTGCCTACTTGTGGCTCAGGCCCCTCTCTACATTTGCACTGCCCAGGACCCAAATCCAAGGAAAGGTGGCGTTCACAATGGGTATGTCTCCCTACCTCAGTTAATATTATCAAGGCAGTCCCCACAGACTAACCTGACTTAGGCAATCCCTTATTAAGAATCTCTTCTCGGGTGACTCCTCAGTGAGTTAAGTTGACATTAAAACTTATCAACATAGATAGATAGGTAAGTAGGTAGGTAGGTAGGTAGGTAGATAGATAGATAGATAGATAGATAGATAGATAGATAGATAGATAGAT